>APFE030328686.1:235502-249234 GCA_000404065.3 Pinus taeda
TTCATAATAAGGCTTACATTACACCTACCTACCTAAGGATGCAATTTACATCATTACCTAAGGGAATTGATCCTACATGGGGAATCATGCATACCACCTACAACATTATATCATTTCAATTTAGGTAGGAGTACTTGAATACGTCACATAGAAGTTTAGATTAGTCTCATAATGTGCCCAAAAAATGACCTAATAGAAAAAACATGATATTTTATCAAGTTTCCCACACAATTCCATTCCTTTCTTCTAGATGTCATTCCATTCAAGTTCATTACAAACTTTGTTTAATAATAATTTGATATAACTCCTATAGTGTAGATCGTGTTCAAGACACTTCCAATCTGATCACAACTATCCAATTCCAAAACAAAACAAAATTTGTTAGTAATTAATCTATTTTTATCCAATCCATAAATAAGAATCTTAGAAAAAATTATAAAAAGTTGTGAACACTAAGGCCAACACCAAAATATAACATACAATTGATCTACCTTCAAACCCTTGCAACCATGACCAACTTTCACAACCCCTTTAGTGAACAACACTACCTTTTATCCACAACTCATACCTTTAATATGAAACTACTTTAACCACACAACAAATAACAAAATGCCTATGAACCTTGACTTTGTAACCTTTATGCTCTTCTCTTCTACTCATAATATAAAACACCATATAGTATTTGGTCAATCAATTTCCTCTAGAAACCCATATTCTTTAATGATAAGGAAATGTTGATCTCAGAGTTTATCCTTTAGTATCTTTTGATTTTTGAATAACACATATCAAGGTCAATTATCTTTAGATAATTATACTTCCAATGTTTAAACTAGATTTCTTCCAAATGCTTAACTTGAAGGACCAATTGAATGAATGAATTCTAGCTTCTAGAGTAGAAGTGACTCCACACTTATTTTTTGACAATCATGGATCTAGTATCTACTAAAGAAAATATAAAGATAAGATTTTGTAGCAACATAGATTTCAAATGGTTGTTTGCTATATTTTCCTAGGATATAAGCATGACATTGGATCAGATTCCTTAGGTTAGTTGGAAAGTAAAAACTACCATTTTTTCATCAAGTAAAGACTATCATAATTGAGATGTCCAAATGTTGCGTTCCATAAAATAAAGGATGGCAATATACCTTCATTTGATTGAGAAAAACATCAATGTTTTTATGCATGACAAGATGTTCCTTGCAACTTCAAAAACCTTTCCCCCTCTACTCTAGTCATGTCAATTTTCTTGACATATGCTTTACTTTTCTCTATTTTATCAACAAAAATGCAAATAGAGTGGCCTTGTTGGCAAATGTGAACATACGATAGTAAGTTTCTTTATCATTGTAGAAGGTACACTAATTCATGCAAAAGAAAGTCAAGATGACCAAGCAATTTAAGCTTGATGATGCCATGTCTCAATGGCTTAATATTTGACATGTCTGCAATTCTATCTACATTGTCAGTAAGCTCTTCAAAGAAGTATTTTCAAAAGGCCATAAGTTAGGCTTCACCTTTATCAAAAAATCTTGCATCTCTCTAAGAAAGATATTATGTATTGAAAAAATATTCAATTAATCCAAATAATAGAATCAACATATTCAACTTCATTACCCTTATGACGATCTCATGCTTTATCGTTATCTTCTTTATACTTTCAACTGTCTTTGATTTTCTTCCAAAACAAACCTTATGGTTTAAAGTTCGCTTTACCCGAAAACTAACAATTTTCCTCAATGTTTCTGATTTTCTAAGATCACACTAAGGCGTGGTGGAAAAGAGCATATGCATGAGAAGGAAAACTTCCTCTATGTTTCTGATTTGCCCAAATCGCATAGAGTCGGGGGGCAAAGAGCATACGCAAAAATGAAAGGTGTAGATCCTGTAATAAAAGACAAAGAGATAAACAAACCAAAATAAATAGAGAGAAAAAAATAGAAACTACAAATAAATATTGTATACCTCCAGATCTTAAAAATGGTGTAGTTAGGGCTATCAAAAGCCTTTTCGCGTGAAACAAAAGGGGTTCCTCATTGGAACATATAATCCTAAAACAATAGAGTAGTCCTCTCGAACTAAAAGTAGTCATAAACAGTAGATCTAGGAAACGCCAGTCGAATGCAATTCTACCAGCTTTAGATTTTGATCACCAATGGATGCGGCCCTCAAGTAGCTTTAATACCATGTAGGAATTTATATGGTAAGTTTATTAGATAGAACACCAAACGACACTGCTCACAAACCAATCACACAGCAATACGCCAGTATTGTTGATGTGGTTAAAAACCTAAAAGTGGGAAACAGTCCACGAACTGAGCCAACGTGACCACTTCAGGCAATTTATTAATAAAAGAATGAAAATTTACATAAGCTTCTCTCACGAATGGTTACACTACAAATGACCCTCCATGCTCTTTAAATAGAGATCATGGACCAATCAGGTATTAAGCTATGGATCAAGTGTTGGTAATACCGAGGAGAGAATGAAAGTTTGGATCACTACATATCTTGACTATTGGATTGTAAGTTAGAAAAGTACATAGTAAAGAAACACACTTTACCTAACTCTACACTAGAGTAAGTTATACTTAACTATTTCCTATATGTCGAAATGTCCTAACAACGTCATGTCCATCCTTGTTATATTGAATGAAATGAAGATAAAATATTTCCTCTTTAGTAGTGTTTGTGCATTCCACCTCTAAATTTATTTCCTCCTTGTCATTTATTTCCACCACTTGTTTTATGATAATCATGAGAGTGGTTCTTCTCTTTTTGACCAAGGCACACTCCTTCTTCAAAATATTGTTTTTCTTTCTTCCTCTTCTTGAAATATTTTTCTTGTTTTTTATACATTTCCACTTGGATGCCAAAATTAATGGCCTTGAGTTGCACACTAGCTTGTATGGTTTCAAGGGAACAAGAACATGTAGGATACATGTCCTTGATGAAGTTTATGAGAGGCATGCTTATTTTAAATCTAGTGTCTTCCACATCATGCATAATGTCCTTAATATCTGAGGCTCGGGCCAAGGGGTCATCATCTTTCAACTGTGGTTGAAGAGTTTGACCATCAACTATACAACTTCAAATTTTGAGTGTGGGTCATATAGATCTTTTCAATTCTTTAATGCAACATAATAATCTGTAATTGAAATTATATGGAGAATCAACTCTTCACTCTTAGGATAAAAAAATTAAGGAATAGGATTTATTTTTTGTGTTCTCACAAATCGCTATCTTCTTAGCTAGTGTGCGCTTCGTGGTTGCATTATCCTCTTGTCCTTCATAGACACTTTTCCATATGTCATTACAAGTGAGTGTGTTACTAGCCTTTTTTCACCATTATTTGTAGTTATTCATGGTAGTTACGAAAATACTGACAATACAAATGAGGTAATTCAGATTCACTCAATTAATTTGCATGATGAATTCAACATTTGCTTATATTTCCCTTTGACAAGTTTAAGGAAGAAATCTTAGCACACTTGATAAGACAAACATATACAACCAAGAATTAGGATCAATGTCTCTTGGACCCTATATGGAAGTGAAAAGAAAAGCATATCATGTAGTAATATCAAGGACCATAAATTTTAAATGTGAGAGTAGTCCATGGTAATATAAGAAATTCCCGCAACTTAAAAGGAGTCATAAATAGTTAATGAACACTTAGAAAATAATTGGTGTCTAAGGGTGGTCATGCCACAAGAACCCCCTTTGTGAATTACTACATATCAAATCCATTTATGCAAATAAGAAGTAGATTTAATAGGAAAATCTCAACTTATGCCTTTGCTACATATTAATATATTTTTTAATAGCCCACAAATCATTTTCAACATTAATCTCAATGTAAAACTTAGAATCATAGAACTCATAAACCAATATTTGTTTATAAGTGACACAAATTGGTAATTATAAGTTTCAATTTAGGGTAGGAAATATTGTCGCAACCACATTTCACTACAATAAGGCTAAAAATCCATTCCCTTTTTGGTCCTTGATAGACGAAGGTCAGAAAGTCAAAATATTTTTTTTTTAATCCACCAATTGATAGAATTAAAAGGGACACAAAATATAAAAGCATGCCTTCAATAGAAGCAAAGGGAGTCATTCTTAGGTTCGGAAAGAAAATATTTCCTCTAACCAATTAAACACCTTTAGTTCCTTGCTAAATGAAAAGAAAACAAAAAATGAAAAAGTAGCTAAGCTAACACACTTAAGCTAAGACCCTGAAAATAAATATTCCCCGTAGATCGTCCCTCACCCGCTTAAGTTGATTTCTAATGAATCGATGTTATGTGTTGCAAACATATGTCACTATAATTCTACCACTTAGTAGGTCCTTATAGAGTGATTGACATGGAATTAGTCATGACAGGAGTGTTAGAACAATGATAAGGAGAGATAGAGAAATGGTGGGACTATGATGGTGGAGAATGCGTGAAATAATTGAGGTCAAATGTAGGTCTATGACATGGGATGTTAGAGAATAAATATTGAATGTGTTACAAACAGGGGGAAAAATTGGCTTTGATACCATGTCAGGTAAGCATGGGGTCTCCAAAATTTGGATGCCATTATATTAAGGATAATATACTTATATAGCATAACAGAGTGACCCTTGGGATTCATTATCCAAGAACAATCTTTTCTAGTTGTTCATATTTCCCTTAATTTACATATTTACATCTCATTCACCTAATGCATGAGGATTAGGTGTCTATAAGTGACAACCAAAGTTTCTTTTTTGAATAATGTGGCTTTGAAAAAATAATGGCTTGAAAATGCTATAAAAAATGTTAAGACATTGTGATTGACATAAAAAAAAGTAGAGAAGAAAAAAACCATGATGTCATTGTCACAAACAAGCCAACATAGTATTGTGATAAAAAACAAAAACATACATCATATTTTGATGATCAAAACCATGATGACAATGTCACTTTACAAAACTAACATTGCAATAAAAAATGACACAAACATGGCATGAGAAAAACTAGTTCACAATGAAATGAAAGAGACAGAAAGACACATTGTGACAAACAAATTTTCCTATCACAATATGTTTAACAAATATTTTTCAAAAATTCAATAACAACAAAATAAGAAAGGGCACAAAATTAACGAAAATTGAGAAAAGAACAACAAAAAAGTAATACCATCAAAATGTGGAAACCAAAAATGATATACAAGAAAAAATGAAGGAAACCTCCATTGAGACTTCCAATGTTTATGTACTTGCCATGATATTTCAACTTTTTGATGCATGTGTACTTTCTTTTGAGGCATGGAACTAACAAAATATATTTCTCTCAACTATATAGGATGACATTGTCAATGACAAAAAAAACATTTCTTGATTATTTATTTTTTATTTTTTTGTAAGCTTTGTGGGACTACATCTTCATCATGTCCAATATATCATCCCAATTGGGGTGGGGAATTTAACTAGTGACTTTACATCAAGAAGTGCCTTAAAAGAGCACCCAATTACCATCTATCTAAGATCATGTGGAAAATTTCTTGATTCTTTTATTCATAATATAACACCTCCTTATTTGATATCTTATATAATTAATTTGCGAAATAAAATTCAATAATCTTTAAAAGAAATATTTGTTATAAACTTTTTTATTTAATTTCACGATTAAAAAATTTTATAATATTAAATAAAATGAACCAATAATAACAAATATAATAATAATATTTTTTTAAATTGTGATTCATGCACAAAGTACTACATAGGTTGCTTTTGTCCCATCTATCCATTTTCGATCATACAAGATGACTATAAAGATCTTTGTTTATATTGAAATGTAAATATAAACCAATATAGCATTATATTTTACTTTAAGATAAAATATCACTTGAACTTTTATCGATCCCCTACACTAATAACCCATAACAAGAGTAAGAATACTAAATACTCACATAAACAATATCAGTTAGTAATTAGTGAAGAAGAAATACATTAGTGAAATTTAATGCATTCTCAATCAAATATGACTGGATTTCCATTTATATCCGAGGAGCCTATAAGAAGGCAATTTTTTTTGCTATATGACGTATGAAAGTTCAATTGACGTTCTCCTTGTTCATGCCGACTTATCTTAGCATCACATCTATGTTTTTATTTCTACAACATTTTAATTTCATGACAACTGCATATCCAATGTTACTTGTGTGTAGTTGACGATCGAACCTGTACATTCAGAATGATGATGGATTCTCGATATGGTGTACACCTGTTCTTAAGATTTTCATGTACTTAGTTGTGTTATATCCCCATATAGACATTCTATAATGAAGTTCTTGAAATTCCTTTTGAAATTTAGACAATATAAAACTATGGCAGAAAAAGTTTCTAATGGGATAAGTTGAACAACAAGATACTATAACTCAATGGATATGCAACTAGAGCTGTGTGGGTGACCCATATCTCAAACTCTACTACAATCATCAAAATGAGTGCATCAGAATTACACTTTGTTATCTGGTCTCTCAATTGATGGAATACATCCTCCCCTTCGAGTATTCATCGTGAAGAAAAAAATGTGTGTTTTGTAATTAGTACATGACTTAGATCAACACAACCAACCTCTCTGAAAATGAATTGCAGTGTTCAAATGACATGAAGTTGTTGGAGTCCGCACTTATTGATGATAGCACCAGAGTTATAATTTACTACAATGACAAAGGTATTGAGGATGCTAGCATATTCTAAGAATTAGATTTCTACCCATTAAGAGTTGTACAATGTTGCAAAAGGTGTTTAACACATTTTTTCATGTATCTTCAAATTTTCTTTAATGTGAGTCCTCTCAGAAGTATGTAGAGAGGACACTCGTTGGATGCATAATTTAATTCCACTTCCAACTAGTGTCTACACTTAACATTCAAGTAAAAAATATAAGGAGATAAGAAAAAAATACAATTAAAAAAAATAGTTTCCATCTTTCCTCTCCAAAATATTTACCTTAGGTATGACATCATCATCTTGTATGTAGTTGATTCAAGCAAAGCTATTTTTTCTAATTTTTCTAGTGCATTTTTTTGTCCATTGTTTACCTCAAATATACCCTAATATGACATATAAAGCCTTTTTGAATTTTATGAGGGAGTAATTATAATATTTAAAAAAAAAAAAAATTAATTATTTAATTGAATGTTTTTAACTATTTATTAATATATATTTTTTTAAACGTTAACTTGTGTTCTGTAAATTTTATATTTTTTAAAACATTCATTTTAGTATCTAATATTTATTTGTTAACTTGTGGTGTTAATCTTAATAATGTTCCCAATTTTATTTTATTTCATTTTTGAGTTTGTTTTCTTCTTTATTTTGTAATTATAAAAGTTTAATAATTGATATTCATATAGAAAGAAATTCATCTATGAAGATACATGGATGCCAATTACTCTCCTTTCTTATTCTCAAGGACATATTTTCACCTACATGCTTGAGATTAGATTCTTCTTTAACCATAGCTTGGTGCCAACCACTTAAGGTTCTAATATTACTTCACACATTCCCTTCTTAATAAATGATTCAACATCTTTGTCAACATAATTTTAGCATGCATCTAACACCTTCACATTTGCATGAGAGGGATGACTCCATGGTCTGCCACAAAACAACATGTATGCTTTAATAACAAGGCTTAAAATATACCTGCCTAGATAAGCATAAGAATTACATCATTACCGAAGGGAAATGAACATACATGAGGAATCAAACATACCACCTATTAACATTATATCATTTCAATTTAGGTAGAAGTGCTTGAATGCTTCATATAAAATTTAAAATTAGCTTCCTAATGTGCCAAAAACACATTATAATATAAAAACTATGATCATTTATCAAGGTTTCCACCCAATATCATTCTCATCTTCTAGATATTATTCCATTCAAATTCATTACTAACTTTTTTTAATAACAATTAGATATAAATCTGGTAGCGTACATCTTGTTCAAGACACTTCCAATCCAATTGCACCTATCCATTTCCAAAACAAAACAATATTCTCTAATAATTCATATATATTTATCTAAACCATAAATAAGAAGCTTGGAAAAATTCATAGAATGTGGTGAACACTAAGCCCAATAACAAAATATAACATACAATCGATCTAGTTAGTGTTAATTTCAAGTTTATTCTATCTACCTTCAAAACATTGCAACCATGACCAACTTTCACAACCCCTTTAGTGACAACACTTCCTTTGATAAACAACTCAAACATTTAATTTGAAACTACTTTAACCACAAAAAAAAATGACCACATTTCTATTAACCCTCACATTATAACCTTTATGATCTCCTCTTCTCCTTGACAATCTAAACCACCCTATAGTGTTTGGTCAATCAATCTCCTCTGCTCTATTGATTTCAACCCAATGAATTGGGATCTTTGTTCTTAGCTCTGGTTTACAACAAAAATCATGCAAATCCAAATAATGAATTCTAGAAATATATATTTTTTAATGATAATGAAATGTTGATCTTGAAGATTATTTTTTACTCTCTTTTGATCTTTGAATAACACATATCACAATCCTACAAATTTGTTTTCAACTAGTTTTTCCAGCATATCTGCAATTATCTTTATATCATTATACTTCCAGTATCTAAAATAGATTTCATCAAAATGCTTAACTTTAGCGACCAAATGAATGAATGAATTCTAGATTCTAGAGTAGAAGTGGCTCCACACTTGTTTTCTGACAATTTTGGATATAGTATCTACTAAAGAAAATCTAAAGGTAAACTTTTGTAGCACCTTACCCTTTGAAATTGTTGTTTTCTATGTTTTCTTAGGATATAATCATGGCATTGCTTGAGTTTCCTTAGAATAGTTGGAAGATCAAAAACACAATTATTTTTCAAGAAATAAATACTATCATAGTTAAGATGTCCAAATATTTCATTTTCTAGAAGAATGGGTGGCAATATAAGTTCATTTTATTGAGAAAGGCATGAATATTTTTGTGCATGAGAATATGTTCCTTGAAACTTCAAAAATATTTCCTCCTATACTTTATTCATGCCAATTACCTTGTTATATGCTTTACTTATCTCTATTTTCCCATCAGACATTTGAATAGAGTGGCCTTGTTGGAAAATGTGAACGAATGATAGTACGTTTACCTATAGTTGTACAAGGTAGAGTAATTCATGAAAAATAAATTCACAATGTCTAAGAAATTTAAGCTTGATGGTTGTAGGTATGGATGGCTTGAAACTTGACATGTCTGCAAAGTATACCAATCTATCTACATTATCACTAAGATCTTAAAAGAAGTATTTTCAGAAGTTCATATGGTAGGTTTCATCCATATAAAAAAATGATGCATCTCTCCAAGAAGCAAATTATGTATTGAAAAATCCTTAAATTACTCCAATATTTGAATGGGAAACAATAGAATCAACATACTCAAGTTCTTTACCATTGCGTCTTTATTCTTTGATTGACCATTGAGTCTTGATTTCTTGATTTTCATAAATAGAGGCATTAAAAGTGAGTGTGGTCCTTACCATTTTAGACCATTATTTGTATTTATTCGTAGTATTTTCCACAACACTGATAATATAGATGAGGTAATGCATATTTTATAGAGTTCTATGATCCAAGTAATTATTTCAACAATGATCAAATTCACTCAGTTTATTTGCATGACGAATGCAACATTCTCTTATATCTTCATTTGAGAAGTTTAAGGAAGAAATCTTAGCACACTTGGATATCACAAATAGACACAACCAAGAATTAGGAACAATGTCTCTTCGACCTCAGATGGAAGTGAAAATGAAACGTACCATGTAGTAATATCAATGAACATAAATTTTAAATGTGAGAGGGGTCCATGGTAATATAAGAAATTCTGAAAACTAAATAATAGTGATGAATAGTTAATCAACACTTACAAAATAACTGACATCTAACAGTGGCCAAGCCACAAGAAAACCATTTGTGAATCATTGTATATCAAACCCATTTATGAAAATAAGAAGCATATCGACTAGAAAAAATCAACTTATGTATTTTCTACTTATAAATATTTTTCTTTATAGCCCATAAATAATTTTCAGCATTCATCTCAATGTAAGTTACAATCATAGAACTCTCCAATCAATATTTGTTTATAAGTGACACAAATTGGTCACAACAACATTTCACTATAATAAGGTTGAAAATACAATCCCTTTTTCGTACTTGGTAGAGGAAGGTCATAAAGTCCAATTTAGTTTTGTTATGAATCCACCAATTGATAGAATCAAAGGGGAAAAACATAATAATAAAAAAAATGCTTTCAATACAAGAAAATGTAATCATTCTTAGGTTTGAAACGAGAATATTTCCCTTCTCTAGTTAAAAACATTTACTTCAATGCTAAATAACAAGAAACCCAAAAATTAAAAAGGAGTTAAGTGGAAACCCTTAGGGCATAACCCAAAAATTAAATATTTCCCACAGATCGACCCCCACCCACTCAAAGATCCTACAAAGTAAAGCCCCAAAACAAGTTGATTTCTAATGAATCAGTGATATGCGTTGCAAACATATTCCACTGTACTTCTTCCACTCATGTTTCAGTAGTTTCTTATAGACAAATTGACATGGAATGACTCGTGATAAGAGAATTAGAGAAATGATAAGTGAATTTAGAGAAATGGCGGGACTGTTATGACAGGAAATCTATGAACAAATTGAGGTCAAGTGTAGATCTGTGACATGGGAAGTTAAGGAATCCATAGTGAAGGCGTTACAAAGACGGGGAACATTTTCTTTGATACCATGTCAGGTCAGGATGGAATCTCCTGAATTTGAATTCCATTGTATTAATGAGAATAAACTTATATAGCATAACAAAGTCACCCTTGGGATCAATCATCCATGAACAATATTATTAAAACTTTTCATATTTCCCTTAATTTACATATTTACATCTTATTCACCTAATCCATGACGATTAGGTGTCTAGCAGTGACAAAAAAAAATGTTGCAATGATGTGGTTGTAGAAAAATAATGACATGAAAATGCTATAAACAAAAATGTTAATACAATGTGGTTAACATAAAATCAAAAGGAAAAAGAATCATGTTGTCATTGTCACAAACAGACCAATATCGCATTGTGATAAACAACACAAACTAACATTGCAATGTAAAATGACACAAACATGGTATGAAAAATTTTAGTTCACAATGAAATGAAAGACACACAAAGACACTATATGAAAAACAAATTTTCCTATCACAATATGTTTAACAAATCTTTTTGAAAAAATCAACAAAAAAATAGGAAATGATACGAAAAAAAAAAAAAAAAAAAAAAAAAAAAAATGGCAAAATAACAACAAAAACGTAATGCCATACAAATGTGAAAACAAAAAAAATATCCAAGAAAAAATGAAGAAAACCTCCATGGCATATGTTGTGAACATAAAAACTAGTGTCAACATTAGGAAAAATGGTCAACCATCATGAACATGTTCAATCATGTTCAATATTACTAGCCATCGTCAATCCTGGTCAATCATAGTCTACCATGGTGAACATGGCCAACTATAGTAAAAAAAAAAATTCCATGGTCTATGATTTTTAACAATGCTTAACATGGCCAACCACATTCATCCATTGGAAACATCTCCAATTATGGTAAACCATAGTTAATGATACTATATGATAGACACCTTTAGTTTAATGTGGACATCATGGTGTACATTCTCAACATTATCAACAGGGTTAAACATGGTCATCAATATTCAACGTGGGTGTCATAGGTAACCATGAGCAATTGCATCGATGATCACATGTTTTATTGTCCTTTTTTATATATCTTTTACGCAATTTTATATATGTGTGTGTCTTTTACACAACTATATGTATGTATGTATGTATGTATGTATGTATACATATAAGAATATATATAATATATATATATATATATATATATATAATATATATATATATATATATCATTTCTTGCGATGTGATGAACACAAATCTACATCTATTTGTGACCAACCGAAAATCCATATGCCATTATGCTAAAAAAATCATCATTACAATATAACATTACGAAACAAGCATCAGAATGAAGTTATGCAAACAACAAAAATAGACACCACATTTTAAGGATAAAAAAATATAATCACAATATCATGTTATAGAAATAATATCACAATGTAAAATGACATGAAGATGATATGAAAAATTGCATTGCAATGTAACAAAATACATCGAAGGGCACATCGTGACAAACAATTTTTTTCAACACAATAAGTGTAAAAGTATTTTTGAAAAAAACAATAAGAAATATACAAGGAACAACATAGAGTAGGGAATAAATTGACCAAAAAAGTGGCACACAAGTAACATCATCTAAATGTGAAAACTAAAACAATAACAAAAAAAACGAAGAAGAAATATTCATTGGCAAAATGTTATGCGTGCAAAACTCTATGTCAAACTTAGGAAAAATAGTCAACCATCATCAACATTTACAACCATGTTCAAGATGGCTAGCCACTATCAATCTTAATCAATGGTAGTCTACTATGGTGAACATGGCTAGCCGTGGTCTACTATTTTTAACTATGCTTAACATGGTCAACCATACTCAACTACATTCAATCATTGGAAACATGTTAAACCATAACCAATGATACTTTATCATAAACAACTTTACGATAATGTGGAAATCATGGTGTACATTGTGAATATTCTCAACATCGTCACAAAAAGTCACCCATATTCAACATGGGCATTATAGGAGACCATGGACGACCACATTTATCTATAATCAAATGCTAACAACCCTATCTCCACCCATAATAAACCATATTTTTACCATAGTTAATCATGGTTTAACCAGCTCAATTATGGTCAAACATGGTGAATATGTTTTAGCATGGAAATTCTTGCTCACTTTCATCAAACATGGTCAATCGTATTCAACCGCAGTAAACCATGTTAAACCATGATCAACCAGACTGGAAAAAAAGAAGAAAAGAAAAGAAAGATAATTGTATTCAACCATAGGCATGTTGGATCAGGTGCACAACAAACTTAATTAAACACACAACAGAAAAATAAACAAGCACATAAGACACAACTTTTAACGTGGTTCACCCAACCAATCTGGGCTACGTCCAGCAAACATAGGCATCAGAAATATATTATTCAAATTGGAGATTACATCAAGAAATCCTCACACTCTCTTAGCAAATCATCCGAATGATTGCCTGTTATATAGAATAGAGAATCTAGCAGCCTCATAACTCCCTCACATCAAATATAGGAGGCATTAACTCCCTCCCAACAACCTGGAGCTAATCTAGGAACTGAATCCCTATTGTTGTCATCCTTCAGATATTTTTGCCTATTTGACTAAAACAGAAAATCTCAACAATCTCCACCTTGACAACAATTCGCCTGATGCCCTGTTATTATTATTTTATCTTTTCTGCAAGCCAAGAGAAGCCAAACACCAGCGTAGCTTCTCCAACAAAACCGGTTTCGTGAACATGTCTGCACAGTTCTCCTTTGTATGCACCTTTTCAAGAGAGACTCCCCTTTCAGTGATAACATGTCTTACAAAATGGTACTTGATTGGAATATGCTTTGACTTACTATGATAGGCCGGATTTTTAGCCAAATGTATTGCACTTTGACTGTGCAATAGTTTTAATTAATTATTAAAACTATAA
>APFE030328686.1:249254-294683 GCA_000404065.3 Pinus taeda
TAGATAATAAATAAAAATGAATAAGTTAAAAAGAACATATTAATGATAGGTAATGAAAATAGTAATTTTTTTTTTCATCCAACCATTTTCATCTCTCAAGATCTTTTATCTTACACATATAACACCACCACACAATCCTTTCCTCATGAAATATTTTCATAATCAAAAAAATTTTACAGAGAAAATAAATTTTGACCAATATTTAATGATATTAATAAATTATAAAAAGAATGAGAATGGTAAATCTTACTAGCATAATTAATTAAGGATGAGTTTTTTGGTAAAGCTATTTAATATCAAATTTTACAGTTGTGTTGTTCTAGGGTACTAGACATTGTAAAGAACAAAGCAGATTAAAGTTAGTAGGCCAGGAACGAATGAAGTTAGTAGGCCAGGTGACTTTGACTAATTAGATACCTTTTGATAACTGTTATTCAAACATATTGGGTCAATAGAATCCACTCTCTAGCCTATTGGTTCGATGGAATCTGCTCTGTGTTGAATATGGATTTCCTTTTATGTCCAATGATCATATAAGAAAGCAGCTTTATTTGCTAAATGCTTGAAATACAAATATTCATTCTCTATTTTCCTTGTTTACCCCAGCTTATCTGTGTATCAGATATACAGGTTTCTTTCTGCAACCATATAACTTCAGGAGAACCGCACGTCCAAAGTTACATGTTTGTATTAGACGAACCTGTATTCTGGAGCTAGTACATTCAGACTGATGATGGGTTCTCTGTATGGTGCAAGGTTGTTCTCGAGATTTGCATCTAGTTTCTTTTGTTAGATTCCTTTGTATACAATCTACGAAGAATTCATTGAAAGTCTTTTTGAAATTTAGAGATCGATAACCATGGCGGAGAGGTTTCTAATGGAATAACTAGTTCAACAGCACGATCCTGTAATTCTAAAAGATCTTCAGCTGGAGTTGTGAGGGTGACCCATGTCTCAAACCCTACTACCGTGGTCAAAGCAAGCGCATCAGAATTTCGTGCTGTTGTGCAGTCCCTCACTGGACGGAAGATATCCGCCCCTTCCAGAAGTCAACATGAAGAAATAAATTTGTGTTTTGATGAGTACAGCCGTAGAGGCAAGGCACCGAAGCTGCTTAATGATGAATTGCAATGCTTCAATGACGTGAAGTCGTCGGAGTCTGCAATTATTGATTATAAGGCTATCGTGGGAATCTGCTGCAATGACAGAGATCATGAAGATGTTAGCATATTCGAGGAATTAGGGGTCCTGCCCATTATAAACCCTGCTTGTGTATTGTCGCATCAGGTGTTTGAGCCGGTGGCGAGGAGGGGAGACACCAGACATACTTTATTTGACACTTTTTCTCCATCGACGCAATTCTCCAAGTTTGGCCACTTGCAAAAGGCATGAATTTTCAGGTCAAGGATTGTACTCTTGTTTTGCGATATTTGTATGTCTTGCCCTACTGCTTGGTTTTCATTATTTGAAACCACACGCTTCTGTATACAAATAAATTTTACCCTCATTCTGAGGAAAGTCGTGCAAATACAAGTCTCATGTTTTCTGGAATTTCAGCTAGGAAAAGAACTTTGACTAGGTTGAATTATACCAGCCTCTAGCATTTCTCCAACCATACGTTCAATTTCACTCTTTTGGGCATAGGCATATCTTTACGGCCTGATGTTTGGAGGAACACTTCGTGGAATCAGAGGAATAGCATGATCATGATCACGAATAGGTGGGAGACCTTTGGGAGTCTCAAATACCTTGGAATGATTGTCCAAGACCTTTTGGAGATCTGGAGAAATAAATGATTCCGATGTGGAAACATCTAGCGAACATAATTGTGCAATTACACCTCTTTTTTCCTTTTTTAGAAGCTTTGTCATACCTTTAGAGCTGATTATCTTTCCTGCTTTCCTTGAAATACCCCTTAATTCAACTTCCTTTCCTTCCACAGAAAATTTCATGAAAAGTTCTTGAAAATTAAAAGCTATTGTACCCAAGGATTGTAGCCATTGGACTCCTAGTACAACATCAACACCTCCCATTGGAATGGAAAGCATTGGGCTAGTCAATACATATTCTCCCATGGATAGCTTGATATTATGGCACTTTCCAAAGAAATTTATCGTTCCTCCATTTGCAGCCATCACTTGACTCTCTGGTGCTGGATATAGGAAGCAATTCAATTCTTTTGCTACCTTAGAATGAATAAAATTGTGGGTACTTCCTAAATCAATAAAAACTATTACCTTTTTCTTCTTGATTTGTCCTTCTATCTTGATAGTTTGAGGAGTTGTAATTCCATCCAATGCATTACAAGATATGGTCAGATTCATTTCTTCTTTATCTAGGCTTTATTCCTGGATTATATCCTCTTCCTTTGACCTTTCTTGCTCCTTTTCTTCTTCCTCTTCATAATCTATGTAGAATAATTTCTTCTCAGCACACTTATGACCCTTAGTGTATTTGCAATCACAATTGTAACAAAGCCCTTTTTCTCTTTTTTTCTTCCAATTTTTATGGTGTCAACCTTACAGGTTGTGGAAGGCTAGGGGTAACAACACTTCCATCTTTATAGTTGTGACTGGTATGCTTCCTGACTACCATAATTTTTCTTTCCATTTTTCTTGCCAACCTGATTGCCTTCTATAATGAATCAAATTCCCAAAGGCGAACATCATGTTAGATATTATCCTTTAAAGCCCCTATGAACACATCAACCCTATGCTCCTCTGGAATATTTTTTACCCTTATGTTAAAATTTTGGAACTCCTCAATGTGCTCCATTATTGAACCCTTTTGTTTGAGACTTATCAATTGGCTAAAAAAAGTTTTGCTTTTTGTATCCTCATAATGTGCTGTCAATTCTTTCGTAAAAATTTCCCAAGTGATAATTTGTTTACGAGAGAAAATCCATTGATACCATATAAATTGATTTGGTTCCAAATATAAAGTTTCAATACTTACGTTTTGTGTGTTTTGCACATTATTGAGATCGAACAATTGCTCCATCTGTAATATCCATGTTGCGGGATCCTAGTCATTAAACTTCCTCATATTGATTTTTCGAATATAATGGGTCTTTGATCCAACATTAGAGTCTATGGAATCATGATTAACATTTCTTTTTTTCTCATCATCAGTTTCCTTTACTACCCTTTCAGCATTAGTGAACATTTCTTGTAGCAACTTATTCATATTTATCTTCAATTATTCCATGTTTGTCTTCAAATATATCTTCAAATCGTCCATCTTAGCTTCCACATCATTCATCTTAGCTTCTACTCCTTTCTATAAACAATCCATATTAGCTTCAACACCTTTCTTTAAAACATCCATCTTAGCTTCTACATCATTCTTTAAACCATCCATCTTAGATTATGTTCCTTTTTGTGCAAGTGATAATTATTGCACTTGGTCTCGTAATTTTGATATATCATATTGCATTTCTTCCTCTTCTTCATGAGTCATGCTAGAGCTTTCAGGTTTCTTACTAGGCATTTGCATTTTCTTTCCTTGGGGCATCAATTACAGATAATAATGCTTTACTATGCCCCTTGAATTCCTTCAAACTAATTTTTCAAACCAAGCTTATGCAAAAATTTAAAAAAACTACACACCTGTTTTCACTTTGTAGGAGCTTGACATTGAATATGATGTATCTCTTTAATTTCAGACCATATAGTTCTAAAATTGCGACCTAGTATCCCTCTATGTCCTCTTTCCAATGCCACCAATCTGATCCAAATTGGATTCTCCAAGGAAGAGTTATGCGAAATCTCCCACAGTGACTTGATTATAGACTAGTTCAGTAGAGTGAACTTGTACGACATGCCATGAGTCACTGTTTCGATATTTGGCTCTGAATGATATCTATAATAAACCATAGTCCATCCTCTTTCAATAACTTCTTACGAAATTTCAATCCGATGCTCACAGAGAAAGTTATGATTATTTTTCCTAGGTTACCTGTTTGGAATGTAATTCAGGAGTCTACAAAAAGACCAACTTCCTCAGACCATATCTCCACAAATATAGCGCGAAATGCTCTGAAATTTGGACCTGAGATTTAGCGTGATGTCTTCTAAAATGGGGTTTTTCTTTTAGCTTATCAAACATCACAGGAAAAAGTTATAGCGAAAATTCCATGATGACCTATCTGGAGCAGAGAAACCCTAGAATCCAAAGCTCTGATACCAAATGTTATGAAACCAGCTCAAGAAAAAAATAGAAAAGATAGATCAACGCCTTAGAATTCCGCCTCTTCGAGGGGACAACCTCCTTTACATTACATAAATGAACAATTATTGGATGATACAAATGACGAAACCTCCTTTCTATATATAGGAGTCTAAGGAGTCACAATATAACCTAGCCAACCTAACAATAATAATATATAGCCACAAAAATAACAATAGAAGGATTCTATGGGGCACAGTAATAAAAATATGGGGACAATACGGGCAGAGAAATATTAATAAGGAATACAACAACAATAGTAATGGGGTAATCACTAGTATTATAGGGACCTATCAGCTAGTAGAAGGCAGGTGGAAAGCACCTTGAAGAACCCTCCTTAGCAAATTAAGGCTCAATATGTCATTCTTAGAAAATTTTTAACCCTCTCTTTTTCTGATTAAATAATGATCAAAACATAAAGCAACAATTTGTTTCCCACTTATCCATCTGAAAATGAAATTGTGCAAATATACGATTCGAGATTTCTTGTAACGATTGCAACAATTATTTGCTACCAACTTTTTCTTCAAAGCTTTTGCGGTCAACTCTTTGTTCTCCAGGGCTTCCATTGTATGCGTTGTTCCCATTCTCTTTTGCAATTTCTTCTCCAAAGATTTTAGCTTCCACAATTTCATTGCATACATATAATGTTTGATAGGTTTGAGTGGTGATCAGTTCCAATGGGAGTAGAGAGATGCGGTGTTGGCCTTATCCAAAGTGGCTGTGGAGAATATGTGGCAAAAGAATAATAATTTAATTTGTTATTTTTTATTTGCAAACCAAAAACCTTGACTTTTCATTTCTCGTACTTTTAAACTAATCAGTTAGGTTGTAACTTATACAAAGAATCCCACATATCGAATCAAGGTCATCCAAACAATTTTTTATTCATAAAAAAATAAAATCCTTTGAGTCCAATTCCAATCTAATTTCTCTATAGGAACCAAACACTTGGCATATTCTCTAATACAACTTTACATTCAAAAGTGATGGGGAAGGGAGATGAATTTCATCTTCGAATATGCAACGTTGGATTCTATGCCCATTTAAATTAATATCCACGTAATTGAAAATTCAGTGTAACGTGTTGTATAGTGAAAGTAATGTTTAATTCCAAGACATTGAAACTGTATATATGAACAATAAGATAATGCCCTCACATTGACTAGTGTGTGACTTTAAAATTCATGTAGAAGTTGTTTAATAATGACCAAAGTTCTCTCAACAACCTTAGACTGGATGTTTTGATATCTATTTACTTCAAAGGCGGTTTTGATATTTGATCCAGGAGCATGAGGCTTGAAGGAAAAAGGCTTCAAACTTATTCCAAAAATCCAAAAAAAGTTACAACCAAACGAGTGGGATCCTTTAGCTCTCAATTCACAAGCTTTCTAGATAGGATTTGAGCTAGGATTTAGGGATTGAGTAGTTTTGTAATTAATTCATGCAGTTTTGATTTAGTTAATATTCGTGAAGAGAATATTGACTAGATTAGATATTGTTTAAGATTAGGAAAATTTGATCCAGTGTTTTAAGGATGTGATAGTTAGGATGGAATAATATTTATGTAAGTCCACAATGATTGTAAAATGATTTTGACTAATTCAGCTTGTTTTGGCCATATATAATTAAGTTGCAGAAAACATAACTCTGTGTATTTGTGTTGTGTAATTGGTCAATCCCGGAGGTGTTGCGTCCCTCCGCAGTGTCTCTGTGTATCATTGAATTTCCAGTTTGGCTGAAATATTAGAGTTTTGTGTGATCAATTTTAAATTATTTCACCATGTATTAGCAATTGGAAGAGTAGAAGTGTGCGAATTTTTGATCCAGGACAGAAGCCTCACACCCGTTTCTGACCATTGATTCCATTTTTAACATCTTACGTCACCATCAACAGCGGGGGTTAGCCAGGTTTTAACACGTGTACAAATAGAAGTCCCGCAAGCCATAGGATATAACGGCGCCTGTTATCCAACAGATATCGGGTCATCAAGTGTTCGAACTTAAATGTCAGAACCAAACACGAACTTTTATAAATTGAGTTTTATAAATCTATCGGCTCCCTGAGGCGGGTAATGTCACGCAAATCTCGGTGCGACATCACAGTGACCGTCGGATCACTACTAATTGTTGACAGTTGGATCGTGATTAATATCGCATCACAAGATTCAAGAGTGAATAACCCTGGCTGGTAGAGTTGGGAAATGCGATGTGCGATACGAGGATTTCCGATAATATCCCATCACATCATTCTTGATTAAATGAACCCTACCAGGTGAGCTTGCAATTACGATGTGAGATGCTTAAAGGACTTGAAAAAGAACTTATCATTGCGACTAAATTAAGAAGTTGTGCTAATTTGGCAGAATAGATAACTTTGAGGTAGATGACTGACACTCTCCAGGAAATCCAAAAAGAAATCCCGCCTGAACTTACTGAAATCATTTTTGGGTTTGAACGATTGTCTATTACGCCTACACCCTGGCCACCACTTGTGGTATTAGAGCAGCCTACTGACAACAAACAAGATCTAAAGGATCAGAAGAAGAAATCAAACATGGCTTGCAGAGTTGGAGGAATAGGTGGTGGTCAAAGAAGAGGACAACCAATTGCGAATGCTAAAGTGTTGGAAGCTATGCAACAAATGTAAGCTAGATTGGAAGCAGTGGAAATGGGAAGAGATGTAGATGTTGGGGATGTCAGTGAACCTCAAGCTGGAGGTGCAAAAGATGATGAACCTGTAGATGTAACCCCTGAAATGAGATTCTTTAGCTCAGTATTGAGATCCACATCCAAGCCTAGACTTGAAGTCTTAATCTACACAAGAAGCTTAAACCCTTAGGAATTGATAGACTGGATAAATGACATGGAGAAATTCTTCAATTATGAAGAAATAGATGAAGGAAAATGTTAGGATATTCTGACACATAGGAAATAGTTAAGTATAACTTGGTCTAGTGTAGAGCTAGGTAAAGTGTGTTTCTTTACTATGTACTTTTTTAACTTACAATCTGACGGTCACGATATGTTCTAGACATGAAGTGCTCCGGCTAGACATGAAGTGATCCGGCGGATCATTCTCCTCTCGGTATTACCGACACTTGATTCATTGCTTCACACCTGATTGGTCCATGATCTCTATTTAAAGAGCATGGAGGGTCATTTGTAGGTTAACCTTTCATGAGAGAAGCTTATGTAAACTTTTTTTATTTTATTAATAAATTGCCTGAAGTGGCCGCGTTGGCTCAGGCTATTGATTGTTTCCCTCTTTAAGGGTTTTAACCACATCAAGAATATTGGTGTATTGATCTGTGATCTGTTTGTGAGCGGTGTCCTTTAGTGTTCTATCTAACGAACTTACCTTATAAGTTTGTACATGGTATCAGAGCAATTTGAGGGCCGCATCCATTGGTGAGCCAAATTTCAAGCCGGTACAACTGCATTCGACTATCCTTTCCTAGATATATTATCTCTAACTGCTTTCAAGTCGAGAGGACTGCTCTATTGTGTTAAGAGCATCCGTTCCAGTGAGGAACACCTTTCGTTTCATGCGAAATTTTAAGATCTGGAGGTATACAGTTTTTATTTGCGGTTCCAGATATTCATCTCTATGTTTATGTAGGTTTATTTAGCTCTCTGTTTTTTATTACTGGATCTATACCTTTCATTTATGTGTATTCTCTTTGCCCTGTGACTCTGTACGATCTAGGAAAATCACAAACAGAAAGGAATGATATTTCTCATGCGTATGCTCTTTTCCGCGGCCCTTAGTGTGATCTCAGAAAATCAGAACATTGAGGAAAATATTTAGTTTCCAACTAAAACTAACTTCAAGCCGTAAAGTTTGTTTTTTCTGTATGTCCTTGTTGGGTTTTGTGGTTTTTGTTTTGTAGGCAAAAAAAGAGCTTTTTCAAGTAAGCACGCACCCCAAAGCTTTAGTGCCAAAAAAAATTAAAAATCTTCCTCTTTTCCTAAAATTACTATTTTAAACTATCTCACTTGGTCCAAAATTACTTTATGATAATAGAGGTCTCGAGTTCAAGTCTTTCTTTTTGTTGAGTTACTTTTTCAAAAAGCACATGTAACTTATGTTTTAAAGTTACTTTATGTAAAAGTGTTCTCACTCATTATAAAAAGTGAGTCACTTATGATTCTAAAGTCTCTTTATCTTTTATTTAAGTTACAATTTAGTGGATAGCTCATAAACTACCATTGTAAAAGTGACTTTCACTTATTTATAAGAGTGAGTCACATAATTTTTTTTTAAAGTGAGCTAATTAGATTATGTTTGGAAATGGGGAATATTTTTTTTAAATATAACATTATCATTCATTTCAGCACATTCACGCACTTTGTCGGCATCTTCAACAACGTTTCTTCAAAAAGCCATAACTTCCTCATCCGGAAGTTGTTTTCAGAGCCTTTTTTTTTTAATGAGCCTAATTTTTCGAAATCTTTGCTTTGAAACACTTACTTTCAACATCTACAGCTTCACTTTCTATTAAAAATGAAATTCCATAAAATAAACATTGTGGATTTACTTAGAAGTAAAGGTCTTTACAGAATGACCTCAAGCCAAGAAACCAAACCTCAAGATGAAGATAAGGCAACCAAATGGGAAAATAGACAAGATCAAGAATGTGCATTGATAGGGATGTCTATTTTTCCAGACCTTAGATTCCATATCCCAGAACTTAATACTCCTAATGAAGAAATGAAAGAACTCACTAAAGTTTTTGGAATTAATAATGAAATTAGATCCTATCAACTCGAAAATGAGTTGCTTACATTGGACCCCAATAATTTTTCTTCCATTGAAGATCTTTTGTCCAAACTCAAGACCCTTAGACTTCTCTTGGAAGGTGTTAAGGTTAAGAAAGAAGATTGTAGCCTTATCTATTCCATTCTTACTGAGTTGGGACTAGCATACTTTGTGTTTGTTTCCACCTTCCATTCTACTAGAGAAGCGTTTATTTCTCAAGGGCAACACTACAAGTCCCCCTCTTTTGATGCCTTTTGTGATTCTTTAATAAGAGAACAAGAAAATATCTTATATCTTGGTCTTTTTAATCTTGGAAACTGTTCTAAGAAAACCTTAGCCACCTAGCAGGAAGCAAATTAAAAGAATCCTAAGAAGCGGTATCCTAAAAAGAATGGTCCTAAACCAAACAAGGGTCCTAAGCAATTTCACCCTCAAATCAAAAATAATTTCCACAAAATGATCAAGCAAATAAAAACAAAGGGAAGAAGACTGATAGACATTGCCACTTTTCAATCGAGATGGCCTTGTAGAATATAAATGCTTTAAAAAGATGGAAGCCTTAGAAGCAACAACAAAGAAGCATAACATCCATTTGGAGCACTCTTCAACTTCAACTTCATCTTCAGGAATAGCACTTTCTACATGTGGTTTTCAAGCATCTCAATTTGGTTATGCACTAAATGTATATTATTCTTCTCATTCTCATGAATGGCTCATTGATTTTGGAGCTTCTTATCACATGGCCAAAAACAAAGCCACACTTTCTTCTTTAAATGATTGTAACACCAAAAGTATATATGTTGGTGATGATAGATCTCTTAATGTTGTAGGGACTGGAACTCTTCATCTAAGCAATGGTCAATTTAATGATGTATTATGTGTTCCAAGCTTATCTTGCAACCTTCTATCTATATATGAGTTAACTCATTAAGGTGAAGGTAAAATCATTGATTTCACCTCACGATGTTGTAATTAAGGACCTAAGAGATCCTAGACATATTTTAGCTACTGGCATTGCTGATGATTCTACAAGGTTGTATAAGTTTAACAACTTTGGGTCATCAAATATTCCCTCGGTATTTGCTGCTCATAATGACAAACTGAGCAAACTTTGGCATGAGCGATTTGGTCACTTAAACTATAGCTCCCTTTAGAATCTATGTAAAGAAAATATGGTGACAGGTCTTTCAATGGTATCTTACAAAGATGGTGTCTATTTTGGGTGTGTACTTGAAAAACATCATCGGGATAGTTTTGAAAAATGTACCTCTTGGCATGCCTCAGCCCTTTTATAGCTTGTGCATAATGATTTATGTGGTCCACTTCCACTTGTTTCATTCTATGGCTACAAGTATTTCTTAACTTTAATTGATGATTTCTCTAGACGCACTTGGGTATACTTCTTAAAACTCAAGAGTGAAGTACTTAACATGTTCTTGGGCTTTAAGGCCTTTGTTGAAAAACAATTTGAACATCAAATTCTTAACCTAAGAAATGATAATGGCGGAGAATATGTTAACAACAAATTCATCAACTTTTGCACTGACAATGGAATTCAAATGCAACATATTGTTCCATATACTCTGCAACAAAATGTTGTAGCTGAAAGGAAGAATCACATATTAAATGAAATGGGTAATTGTATGCATGCTTCAATCTAAAGGACTTAGTCTTAATTTTTGGGTGGAAAACGTTAACTGTTCAAATTATGTAGTAAATCTCACTACTACTAAGGTTTTAAAGAATATCACTCCAAAAGAACCATGGAGCTCAATTAAACGAGATGTAAGTCACTTTTGTATTTTTGGAAGTGAAGCATGGGCCCATATTCCAGATGATAAACATAAATCTTTAGAACCTAAGAGTGAAAAATGTATTTTTGTTGGATATTCTAAAGATTTCAAAGGAAATAGACTTATTCCAATTAAGTCCAAAAATGTTGTCATTAGAAGAGATGTAAAGTTTGCTGAAAATATATTAGCCTACAAGCCTAGTTCAGCAGATTTGCCACCTCTCTCTATCCCTTCTACTTCCGAAAATATTTCTTCTTAAAATGATGAAAGTGAGGATGACAATCCTCCCCCACCTTCTCAAGATCCTCCTTCAGCTCCTCAGCTTCCAAAATGGGTCTGTGCTACTCGGGATGCAGTAGGCGGTCTTGCCCGTTATCCTACAGATCAACGACATACACATTCTCAGTTTGATAGAGCCTCTTCTTTACTGGCTCAAGCTTCAACGAATTATGATCCCGACACCTTCGCAAAAGCTTCAAGCCATCTAGATTAGGATGCAGCTATGAATGCAAAATGTCATTCATTATTGGCAAATGATACATGGGATCCTATTCCTCTTCCAAAGGGATGAAAACTTATTAGATGCAAATGGGTTTACAGAAACAATTATGGACCAGATGGAAAAGTTTATAAACATAAAGCTTGTATTGTTGCTAAGGATTTTCACTAGTTGAAGGCACTGACTATACTGAAACATTCTCCCCTATTGCCAAAATGAACTCTATCTGCCTTGTTCTTTCCCTTGCTACCTCTTTCAAATCAGAAGTCCATCATATGGATGTTAAATTTGTCTTCTTACATGGGGACTTGCACGAAGAAATATATATGGAACAACCTACTGGCTTTATACAAACAAACTCCAGTCTTATATGTCAGCTTAAGAAATCACTTTATGGTCTCAAGCAAGCCCCTCAAGCTTGGTATCCCAAAATGGATAACTTTCTTTTAGAAACTTGTTTTTCTAGGTGTCATTCTAACAATACTGTCTACACCAAGAAAATGGGCAAGTCTCTTATCACTCTTTTTCTTTAAGTTGATGATATTATCCTTACTTGTAGTGATCCCAACCTTATAAACCATATGAAGTCCAGCCTTAAAAAGAAGTTTGAAATGACAGACTTAGGACACTTGCATTATATTCTTGGTCTTCAAGTCTTGTAATCCAAGGAAGTTATTTCCCTTTCCCAGTCCATGTACGCATGTGATCTTCTACGCCATTTTCACATGGAAGACTGTAAGCCGGCCCCTTCTCCCTTTCAGTCTGGAGCCAAACTTTTAGTCACTTGTACTTCCCATAAAGTTGATGCTACCTTATACCGTCAACTTATAGGAAAAATTTTGTATCTGACCTTTCCTTTGTTGTTGGCCTTATTGCTCCGTTTATGCAAAACCCACATGAAAGTCATTGTAAAGCAGCTAAAAGAATACTTTGTTATGCTTGAGGTACAATTCAGTTTGGTATTCATTACAATGCAAAAGCATCTCCTCTATTGGTTGGTTTCACTGATTCCGACTAGGCTGGCGACCCTGATGATCACAAGTCTACTGTAGGTTATGTGTTCACTCTCGGTTCAGGACCTATTACATGGGCTTCCAAGAAACAAAGTGCCATTTCTCTTTCTTCAGCAGAAGCAGAGTATCGTGGTGCCATAGGAGCTTCTAAGGAAGCCCTATGGTTTCATCAGATCCTGTCAGAGTTTGGCTTTCAGCAGCAGCATCCGACTACACTTTGGTGTGATAATCAAAGTGCCATTCAACTATGCAAAGATCCAGTCAAACATCAGCACAGGAAACACATTGAGCTGCACATGCACTTCATCAGTAAGCTCATTGATGACCATGGTCTTGAAGTGCAATATTGTTCAACAGATGATCAAGTTGCAGACATCTTTACAAAGGCTCTCACAAAGGCGAAGTTTACTAAACTTCGATTTATGGTTGGAGTTTAGGAAATTGTCACTAAGGGGGGATAGGCTCTAGTTCCAACTTCCTTCTCCTATTGTGTCATATTTGTACATCCTTCAATCCCATCCCAAGTTGTTCTTAAGGGGGGGATGTTAGGATATTCTGACACATAGGAAATAGTTAAGTATAACCTGGTCTAGTGTAGAGTTAGGTAAAATGTGTTTCTTTACTATGTACTTTTGTAACTTACAATTCGACGGTCATGATATGTTCTGGACATGAAGTGATCTGACGGTTCGTTCTCTCCTCGGTATTACCGACACTTGATCCATGGCTTAACACCTGATTAGTCCATGATATCTATTTAAAGAGCATGGAGGGTCATTTGTAGGTTAAACATTTATCAGAGAAGCTTATGTAAATTTTCTTTCTTTTATTAATAAATTTCATGAAGTGGCTACGTTGGCTCAGGTCGTGGACTATTTCCCTCTTTAAGGGTTTTAACCATGTCAAGAATATTGGTGTATTGATATGTGATCTATTTGTGAGCGGTGTCCTTTGGTGTTCTATCTGAGGAATTTACCCTGTAAATTTGTATATAAAAAAGTGAAGTTTGTTGTCACAAAACTAAAAGGACATGCAGCACTTTGGTGGGATGGAGTGCGGGCAGAAAGAAGAAGACTTGGAAAAAAACCAATTAAGAATTGGAGCAGGATGGTGGCAAAAATGAAAAGTAAGATTCTTCCAAGTGACTATCAACAAACATTATTTGCGCAGATGCAGAATCTTCAATAGAGGTCTATGACAGTAAAGGAATACACAAAGGAATTCTACAAAGTGAGTATAAGAGTAGGAAAAATCCAAGATACAGATGAGAAGGTTGTTAGATATGTAAATGGTCTTAGAATGGACATTCAGAATGAGATAAGTGCACTATCTCCTAAAACATTAGAAGAGGCTTATCAGATGGTATTGAAGCCTAAAGAAAATCTCATGAGGAAGCAATCTACCAGAAATAGAGGTACCTTCAGAGGAAGGGGAAGACAAGGTGATAGAGGAAGATCTACAACACCTGGAGATGGATCTAGCAGTAGTTCAAGTCAGCATGCACCCATAGGAGGTGATGCAAGTGACAGAGGGAGTTTTCTAGTTGAAGGGGAAGGGGAGGCAGAGGTAGAGGAAGAGAAGTTAGGTGTTACAGATGTAACAAGCTGGGACACAGAGCTTATTAGTGCCCAGAAAATATAGGAACGGATTAGAGGAATGCAATTGTTGCAAAAACTGGAGAGGTAAGAAAAAAGGAAATAGACGAAGAGAATGTACTAGAGAAAGGGGAATCCTTGGTGGTCAACAAAATTTTGTTAAAACAAACTAAGGAAAATGTTAAACCAACACAAAGGAAAACCTTGTTTAGGACTGTGTGCAAGGTTCAAGGGAATTGTTGTCAGATGATAATAGACAATGGTAGTACGTATAATTTGGTCTCCGCCTAAGTTGTGGGAAAGTTGAAATCAAAAGCAAAGAAACATCCAACACCTTATATGGTGTCATGGGTTCAAAAGGGATATCATTTGGTAGTGAATGAGAAATGTTAAGTGGAGTTGCAGCTAGGAAAATACAGAGACAAAATTTTGTGTGATGTGATGCCTATGGATGTGTGTCATATATTGTTGGGTAGACCATGGCAGTATGAAAGAGGAAGTATGCACGATAGAAAGAAGAACGCAGACAAATTCAGCAAAGATGGTGTCAATCATACATTGTTGCCACTAGAGGAAGAGGATACATCGAAGCAACCTAATCCAAAAGCCCTTTTGCTGAGTAGAAAGGAGTACTTACAGCAAATGGAAGAAGATAAGGTAAGTTTTGTGTTGGTTTGCAAACCCAAGGTAATAATTACTTCCACAAAAGTTTCTAATTTACCAATTGAAATTGAAAATATTTTGACAATTATTGTGATATCATTGTAGATGATTTGCCTAATGAGTTACCACCCATCAGAAAAATTAGCGATCACATAGATTTGATTCTAGGAGAAAATATACCTAATAAAGTAACGTTTAGGGTGACTTCCAGAGGGAATGAAGGGATTAGGAAACAGGTTGAGCAACTGTTAGACAAAGGATTGCTTAGAGAGACTTTGAGTCCTTATGTAGTGCCGACAGTGTTGAGCCCAAAGAAAGATGGAGGCTGGGGAATATGCAATGACTCGAGAGCAATTAATAAGATAACAATTAGGTACATATTTCCTTTACCTAAAATCAAAGATTTGATGGATTATTTGAGTGGAGTTAGATATTTTACAAAGTTATATTTAAAAAGTGGTTATCCTCAAATCAGAATTAGAGAGGGAGATGAGTGGAAAACTTCTCTTAAAACGAATGAAGGATTGTATGAGTGGATGGTAATGCCTTTTGGATTGTCAAATGCCCCTAGTACATTTATGAGACTTATGAATGAAGTTTTGAAGGAATTTATTGGTAAATTTGTAATATTATATCTGGACGATATATTAGTTTACAGTAGATCTAAGGAAGAACATGTGAGACATCTGAATTATGTCTTATAGAGGCTACAACAAGAAAAATTATTGTTAAATTTAAAGAAATTTTCATTCATGAAAGAGGAGTTGGTGTATTTGGGCTTCGTTGTTTCTTTTGAGGTGTTAAAGATGAATCCAGAAAGGATCAAGGCTATCATGGAGTGGCCTTCACCAAAAAGTGTCTTTGAGGTAAGAAGTTTTCACAGTCTTACTAGTTTTTACAGGAAATTCATCAGGAATTTTAGTAAGATTAATGATTCAATTATTGATAAAATAAATAATGACAGACGAGCATCTAAATGGATTGCTGAAGCATAAAAGAACTTCTAGCGATTGAAAAAAAAGATTACTGAGAAACCTATTTTGATTTTGCTTGATTTTAATTAACCTTTTCAAGTGAAGTGTGATGCTAGTGGAGAATCCATTGGAGCTATTTTGATTCAGGAGGAGAAGCCTGTAGCTTATTTTAGTGAAAAGCTAAATGAGACAAAGAAGAAATATTATTCTTATGACAAGGAGTTTTATGTAGTGGTCCAGTCTTTGAAGGAGTGGAGACATTACTTGATATCTAAGGAGTTCATACTATATTCATATAACCATGCATTACAATACATTATGCAATAGCCAAAGCTTAACTAGACGCATGCAAAATTTATAGAATACGTACAAAGTTTTAATTTTGCATTAAAACATATAACTGGTCAATTAAACAAAGTAGCAGATGCCTTAAGTAGAAAAAGCATTTTTGTTCAAGAAAGTCAAATTCAAGTGTTGTGTTTTGATTTTCTTAATGAGTTATATGAGGAAGATGTAGATTTTAAAGAGGCATTTGAAGCTTGTAGAATTCGAGTTTTGTTAGACAGAAGCAAGAGGCTGGATTATTTACTGCAAGAGGAACTATTGTTTAAAAGAAATCAACTGTGCATACCAAGTTGTTCTATGAGGGATAAGTTGGTCAAGGAGAAGCATAGTGGAGGACTTGGAGGGCATTTTGGTGCAAACCAGACTTATGAATAGTTGAACAGGTCTTATTTTCGACCGAAAATGAGGTCTGAAGTGGAAAAATATGTGAAAAATTGCAAAGTCTGTCAGTATGCAAAGGGAAGGAGTCAAAATATAGGTTTGTATGTTCCATTACCTATTCCAGATTTGCATTGGGATATGATAAGTATGGACTTTGTTTTGGGTTTACCAAAAACTCAAAGAGGAAATTATTCAATTTATGTAGTAGTTGACAAATTTTCAAAAATGGCACATTTTATTCCATGTTATAAAACCAGTGATTCTACTCACATTGCTAATATGTTTTTTAAGGAGATTATAAGATTACATGGGTTACCTAAGAGAATTGTTTCAGACAGAGACACTAGATTTGTGGACTTTTCTAGAGGACATTGTGGAAAAAGCTTGAAACTAAATTGAGTTTCAGTTATGCTTATCATCTTCAAATTGATGGATAGACTGAAGTTGTAAATAGAAGCTTAGCTAATCTTTTGAGAATTCTTGCAGGTGAACATCCAAAACAGTGGGATCAAATATTGGCACAGATAGAATATGCATATAATGATTCTCCTAACAGGAGTACAAGACAAAGTCCATTCCATATAATCTATGGAATGCACCCAAGAGGAGTATCTGAATTGAGAGACTTGAGAAAAGCTAAAAGGAGAAGTGATAAAGGAGAAGATTTTGCTGCAGAAGTTCAAGCAATACATGAAGAGGTAAAACAACAACTACAGGACAACAACATAGATTACAATGGAATAGAATATTTGAAGAAAAGAGAAGTTAATTTTAAGGTTGGGGATTTGGTTTTAACACACTTGAGAAAGAAAAGATTTCCAAAAACGGAGTATAATAAACTAAAGTTTAAGAAAATTGGACCATGTAGAGTCTTGAGAAAATTTTCTATAAATGCATATGAAATTGAATTACACCATGATATTGGAATATCTACAATTTTTTATTTTGCTGACTTATACAGGTATGAAAAGGAACAGGTAGATGACACAGCAGAGGATCAAGAAGAACAAAACATTGATTGGATAAAATAGTTACCTATAGCAAAGGAATTGAAGCCAGAGAGGATTTTAGACAAGAAATTGTTGAAGAAGACAAGAGGACATGAATATTTTCATTATTTGGTCAAATGGAAGGGTCAACCAATTGCTAAAGCTACTTGGATGACAGATGTGATGCTACAGAAGTTGGGAAGTTCTGTAGGAGAGCTCATGGATAGCAGCCCATAAAGAATTTTGTTCTCAGGATTCTGATGCAGCAGCATGAGGCTTGAAGGCAAAAGGATTTGAACTTATTCGAAAAATCCAAAAAAAATTACAAGCAAAAGAGTGGGATCCTTTAGCTTTCAATTCACAAGCTTTCTAGATAAGATTTGAGCTAGGATTTAGGGATTGAGTAGTTTTGTAATTAATTCATGTAGTTTTGATTCAATTGATATTCTCGAGGAGAATATCCACCAGATTAGATATTGTTTAAGATTAGGAAAAGTTAATCCAGTGTTTTAAGAATCTGATAGTTAGGATGGAATAGTATTTATGTAAATCCACAATGATTATAAAAGGATTTTGATTGATTTCGCTTGTTTTGGCCATATATGATTAAGTTGCAGAAAACATAACTCTGTGTATTTGTGTTGTGTAATTGGTCAATCACGGAGGTGTTACGTCCCTCTGCAGTGTCTCTATGTATCATTGAATTTCTAGTTTGGCTTAAATATTAGAGTTTTGTGTGATCGCTTTTAAATTCTTTCACCGTGTATTAGTGACTGCGAGAGTAGAAGTGTATGAATTCTTGATCCGGGACTGAAGTCCTACACTCATTTCTGACGTTCATTCCATTTTCAACGTCTTACATCACCGTGAACAGTGGGGCTTAGCCAGGTTTTAACCCGTGTACAAATAGAAACCCCGTGAACCGTAGGATCTAATGGCCCCTGTTATCCAACGGATATCGAGTCATTAATCGTTCGGACTTTAATCCCAGAATCGGACCTCAACTTTTATAAATTGAGTTTTATAAATCGATCGGCTTCGTGAGGTGGGTTACATCGCACAGATTTCGGTACAATATCACAGTGACTGTCGGATCACTGCTTACTATTGATCATTGGATCGCGATTAATATCTCATCAAAAGATTCAAGAGTGAATAACCCTAGCGGGCAGAGTTGTGAAATGCGATGTGCGATACAAGGATCGCCGATAATATCGCATTGCATCATTCTTGAGTAAATGTACCCTGCCTGGTGAGTTTGCAATTGCGATGTGCGATGCTTAAAACACTTGAAAAAGCACTTGTCATTGTGGCTAAATTAAGCAGTTGTGCTAATTTGGAAGAATAGATAACGTTGAGGTAGATCACTGATACTCCGCAAGAAATCTCAGTAGAAATTCCCACCTGAACTTGCTAAAGTCGTTTCTAGATTTGAACTATTGTCTACTACGCTTGCACCCCGGCCAATGATCGCATTACGTATAAAGCAAGATCCACGGTTTTGTCATTCAATTTTGAGCCTTGACCACAAAAATTACAAATAGCAATCATTTGACTTATAGTCGCCAGAGTATCCACAGTTGACACCGTGTGAGAAAATCGACCCGACTTTCCAAATATAAGTCCCTGTATCAAGGAATAGATCGTTCGTTAGATCACCAAGATTGATTATTTTATATAGAGACAAAGTTACGTGCTTTATTATCAAATTTCAATTCTTTATTAGATTTGAGTAATGTGTTTATCAACCTAAATATGGACTTAGTTAATAATTTTTGAAATATTAAAAAATAAAATGGTTAATTATAAATTATGTATTAATTTTATTTTTTAAATGTTATATTTTAGTTTTGTTTTTATTATTGGTTATTTTTATTATACTTGTTGCTGGTATGATACAACGTATTTAGTTTTTTATTAATTTATTATTAGTTTTCGTTGTATTTAGTTTTTCATGGATTTGTTGTTAGTTTTTTTAACTAAAAAAATATAAAATCTATTCAAGTTTAACATTATAAAATCAGAGTTATTATTTTTAAATAAACTATTTTTCATTTATTTCAAATATTGTTAATTGAAATGTTTCTTTTCTTATTATGTAATAATAGAAAGAACTAATTTTAATATATAATATCATTAATTATGTCGTAAGGTGTTTCCCACTGAAATGAACTCCTCCAAATGCTCTTCTATCCTAATCATAGCCATTAGATCTTTTGTTAGACGATTGAACAAAAATCAGTCGTCCAATTTAATAAAAAATTGTTTTAAAACATTAAAATACCGTTAAAAAAAACTATGCTCGACATCTGTGCGCTTTTTACCAAGGAGTTACAGGTAGAGTCCATTTGACTTCTTAGTGGAGTTTATGGCTCTCCTTAGATCTTTGATAGCATCCAGACTGCCTTAGTTAGCTACAGTGTCATCACCCTCGACAGACTCCATAATTTTATCCTGGTGACCTAGAAGAATGTCACTGCTTTCTTCACTGAGTATTCGGAGAACGCATTAGATTTCATGTGGCAACCTTCTGGATTCAAAGTTTTCTCATTACCCTTTCTCTATCGTTTAGGTGAGGAAAAACCACAAGCAAAAGCTTCCAATGCTTTTGTAGTCAAGGGGCGGACCCTCGTGCTTTGCCTTCGTACATTTCCCTGTAAACTACTTTCATTGTTTTCTTGAGGCTTGATAGAATGGCTTTCATCTGGATCAAGACTTGAGGACTGTGCAAATCTTGGATTGTTAAGCACTTCCTGAGAATGCCCAGAATTTGCCTCAGAATAAGAAGTTTCTTCAGACTTTGAAGCTTGTGAGACATAACTGCTTATATCTGAGACATAATTGATCTTCATGTTTATTGGTTGATCATAGGGTAGGTTCAGATCAGGCACTATCCCAGGTGTCAATTTGAATATCCTAGAATTCTGAGAATTGTTCTTGATCTTATTTCCAGAAAGATCAGGACCTGAGGAATGTGCAGCTCCTGGTTTATTAAACACTTCCTGAGAATGCCCAGTATTTGCCTCAGAATAAGAAGTTTCTTCAGACTTTGAAGCTTGTGAGACCTGAATGCTTATATCTGAGACATAATTGATCTTCATGTTTATTGGTTGATCATAGGGTAAGTTCAAATCAAGCACTATATCAGATGTCAATTTGCATATCCTAGAATTCTGAGGATTGTTATTGATCTTATTTTCAGAAAGAAAATTTGTACTCTATATTCCTAAATTTTCTGTATCTTCTGTTTCCCATGACATAGTTTGAGACCTATCAGAGCCATCATCTAGAGGCAATGTCACTCTTTCTCGTATCGTAGGTGTACCTACTCCTTTTGATGTTAGACTGGTGTCAACAACTATAAATATAAAGGATTGTACTTGTTTAGGTTGAAGATAGGAACAGGGATGGCCTGCATGCCCATTTTCTTTATCTGCATTCTCAGAAGTATCGAAGCATTCTGGCTTCACTTCGACTCCTATTAGACCATGTGACCAACACAGACACAATCAACCGCCACAGAGTGCAAAAACCTTGTCTCTTGTTATCAGCGTTGCCAAGAACCACGATCGCAGGATTTGTCAATGTTGCTCCAAATGTTAACCCAAGGTCTCCCCCAAAAGGTACTTCTTCTACTTCTGGTTCAAGATTTGTTCAATAGGCTTCAAGATTTCTCCAAAAAACTCTCCAAGATGTTGATTCAAGGCTTATTCAAAAAGCTTCAAATTCTGTTCAAGAGGTTGATACATAATATCTTTAGAAGCTTCTGCAAAGCTCTTCAAGGGTTACTAAGAGTCATTCCAAGTACATCACTCTACATCACTGGTTTGAGATCATTGCACTGGTCAATGTTTTGATTTGGAGGTCAAAACATAAAACCTATTTGCACAATCGCATTGATTCCTCACAGTGCTCCATTATTCATCATTTATTCCATTGTACATACCGACACATATTCCGGACTTGCATCAACTGAGCATGGCCAGTTTTCCTAATCAACAGAGATCTAAGCCTTGCATATTACCCTTTGCAATCGACTTCTTAAACTGTTCAATTAAACTGTTATATGTACCTTCGCTGACAACTTGAAGGAGGTCTGAAATTTTTATTCAAATAGGTTGAATAGAGCTTCAGATGATGTGTCTCAGAGAGACCTTAAATCTAGCGAAATACATACAAACTTTTCTTTTAGAAACCAGGTGAACATCAAAACGTTGTCTCAGAGGATAATTCAGAAAACTCGAGCCTTCTTCAAGAACTTGAACAGCCTCAAACTTGATTAGAAAGAGCTTTAGAAGGAACAAGATATACCTAGCAATATCACAGAACAAAAAATTTGGTCTCTGCTTCAGAATAGGTCTATTTAATGCGGCCTCCTTTCGTTTTAGGGCTCAGGTCTGCATTTGTTATCATTGAGTTGTTCCTCAGATCTCATTGACCAGTTCTTTTTCTTCACCAAATTCAGTGCCAAATAGGGAGATGAGGTGCTTATTTATATTAGTTCAATCCACAGTGAACCGTCATGACTATAGGAGGAGGTCAACTTGAGTTTAGTTTGAGCTGACTCCTGCAATTGATAGTAAATTCATGCTTTTGATATTGCTTTGTGATTGTTATGCCAGTACGATTCCATTTGGGTTGTGCTCATATAGCTTGTTTTCGGACTTTCTACCATGCTTTGAATGAATAACTTTCTACTTTCTTTCATTTTGGTGTATTAAACTTCAATGAGTACTATTGTTTTATGCTCATTGTATTATTTTATGTTTATCGTAGTGTTAGAGTGCAAGGAATTATTATTACCCCGAATAAACTTCATAAATTTCAACCTTGAAAGACTCATTAATTTCACCAAAAAACTCGAATTGTGTGGATTTAAACTCAACATCCAGACCACACCAATCAAAAAATCTCCTAAACATTTCAAGCATGTAATGTCCTCTTCAAATTGAGGATTAATGAGAGACGAATTGGCCTATCCAACCTGTAGGCTATAGTCTTTATAAAGGGATAAAAACACAATGTTTCCCAATTTGAGGCAAAAATTTGGTCGGCTGGGACCAAAGAACCCAAAACTAGGGGTTGCACTCACAATCCCTCACATCTTGAAGCCCATGGAGAAATCTATAAATATGAGAGGAGTTGAGATCAAATGATCATCTTGTGGATCAAATCATTTGTTTTCTTGAGCTTTAGCTCTGAGGGTTTTAAGACCCCTTACCTCTCCTATCAATTTTGGTGGTGAAAGATCCCACCCTAGTTGATAAACCACCTTTTTCTTATTTCTATTCTAACACAATAAAGAGTAACATCTTCCGAAAAGGATGAGTTATTGGATTGAACGTTAAAACACTAGAAGCTCGGTTGGGAAGAAGATCGAAGTCCCTGTGGCATTCTAATGAAGTTTTGGACAAAGGCCACCCCAAATGGTCATGATCGAAGCCAAGAAGCAGAAAAACCCATTCATAGATACAACAATAATGGAACAAACAAAAAAAAATTTGTACCAAATCCATTTGTTGTTTCATTTTACAATTTTATTGTTGTAATTTCCAGTTCAAAACTCCATTACTTCACCTGCACCTATAGTCTTAGGCTCTCATATTCATAAAAACAATGTACAAAATTTTGCTTGAGTTAGTTTTAGATTATAAGATCTACCCATTTCAAAAATCCATTGCTTCACCTGTACCTATCTTCTCAGGCTCTCATATTGATAAAAGCAATGTAGAAAATTTCGGTTGTTAGTGTTAGACTATAGAATCTACCCATTTCAAAACTCAATTGCTTCACCTGCACCTATCTTCTCAGGCTTTCATATTGATAAAAACAATGTAGAAAATTTCGGTTGAGTTAGTTTCAAACCATAAAATCTACCCCAACTTCATCTAATGGGCTTGTAATATATCCTTCTTTCCCGTATTTTCTTGATTGTAAAATAATGTTAAAGTAAAACGAGAGTTAGAAATATTTTTCAAAAATAGTCACTTGCATCTGATTATTATCTCGCTTGGTTTTCATCCTTATGGCTTATTATGGACGGACCATTTTATGCAATATTAGGAAATCCTACTGTGTCTTTGAAAGATCAATTTGATTAATGAAGGACATAAGTTAAAAATGCAGTGATCATCTTGTAAACAAATATATATACTCTGTATATATCAAAGCAGCATACTGAAGGCACTGAATTTGCCCATTTCAGACTCATATATGATATATCTATTCAAATGTTTACATAAACCAATATTTCATCCACAGTGGCTAAGAGTAGTATATATCAAAGATTGAAGGCACTGAACTTGCCCAATTTACTCATATATCTACTTTAATTTCTACACAAACCAATATTTCATCCACCGTGGCTAAGAGTATATATCAAAGTAGCACACTGAAGGCACTAAACTTGCCCATTTGAGACTTATATATCTGTTCAAATTTTTAAACAAACCAATGTGTGATCCACAGTGGCTAAGAGTATCTATCAAAGTAGCAGACTGAAGGCACTGAACATGCCCATTGCAAAATTCAGACTCATATCTATTCAAACTTTTACACAAACCAATGTTTCATCCAAATAGGCTAAGAATATATATCGAAGTAGTAGACTAAAGGCACTGAACTTGCCCTTTTCAGATTCATATATCAATTCAAACTTTTACATAAACCAGTGTTTCATCCACAGTGGCTAGTGATTTTCAAAATATTTATGTATGCCATAATAAGCACTTCACGAATCAACTAGGAATTAAAGGCACTTGCACAAAGAATATAATAACATAAAACCAACGTATTCTTGCATAATAATATTATTGATGATAACACTATGCATAAATTTCTATTGCTTTGTTGTAAGCCAAAGCAAGATCTTGATCTTCCTTGGCACATATGTTACTGTCAGATGGACTGAGATGAATTTTTGCAGCCCCATTCCTCAATCCAACTTTATTCCTTTTCAATTTTGGGGCCATGAGAATCTGATAGCAGCCAACAGCTTTCTTCTTCTCCTTCTCAACCATCTCACCATCATCTTTCTTCTTTTCTTGATCTTTGCCCTGTTCCTTGCATGCACTACTATTGAAGTCTTGACAGCGGGATTGTTGTTCTTGGGCATCAACAACATTATTAGGTTTAATGGATAGTAATTTTCCCACAAATGAAGGCCTGGGTTCGATAGGATTCCCAATCAAGTCTCTGAAACCCATAGCCCCCCCAGTGGCAGGGATAAATCTGTTCATTTTGTGAAGATCTACTCCATCAAGAATCAAGGTGCTAAGGTTGAGAATGCCTTGTGGGTGACTAGAAGGACGAAGGACCTGTAGTGCCAAGAAACTCATCCCACTGAGATGTGTGCTCCCGTAGCCCTTGAGGAGAGTGGAAAGCAGGACCCTCACAATGCCTAGAAGGGTATCCTTGAGGCAACCCATGCAGTATATCTCCATCATCACAGCAGAGGTTTCACAGCAGAGAAAACTCTCTTCCACTCTGAATATGACTTTGTCGTTCCAAGTAGGGTTTGGGCCCCCTGTTCTGTCAATTTGCATCGTCAGTTTTTCTCGAAATTGATCCATACAACACAGTAGGTCTGCATCATACCAAAAATATGCATCTCCTTCAGATCTTGAGCTAACATGATGTTAAGCTCTAGCTGTGTGTAAGCTTCCCCCATGATGTAGACTGAATTTACTGCACAAGGAAATGCAATATTCAGAGACCACCCTGATTGAAATTACAGGAGAAGAAACGCCATGAATGAAATCTTTTGAAATCTGAACATTGTATAAACTGACTTATAAGACAAAACACATCATAGACTCTCTAGCTCATGATGATGAAAGCATATGGAAATCAGTGCAGAAGGCCACCCCAAATGGTCATGATCGAAGCCAAGAAGAAGAAAAACCCATTCATAGATACAACAATAATGGAACAAACAAAAACAAATTTGTACCAAATCCATTTGTTGTTTCATTTTAGAATTTTATTGTTGTAATTTCCCTTTCAAAACTCCATTACTTCACCTGTACCTATAGTCTCAGGCTCTCATCATAATGTACAAAATTTTGCTTGAGTTAGTTTTAGATTATAAAATCTACCCATTTCAAAACTCCATTGCTTCACCTGCACCTATCTTCTCAGGCTCTCATATTGATAAAAGCAATGTAGAAAATTTTGGTTGTTAGTGATAGACTATAAAATCTACCCATTTCAAATCTCCATTGCGTTTCCTGGACAGTCATGGTAGCATCTGTAGGTGATTCTCGCTGCATACTTGAATCACCTAGAGGGTTGGTTTCTCTTTTAACTGTTGATCATAGGCTTGAGGCCAATCTTGAAGAGTAAGATTATTGCCATGATGCAGAACAAACCATGACCCTTTGTGCTATACAAGTTTTTGTATTCCTTTGGTTGGTTGATTGTTGAAACCAGTCTTTGTTTAGCCAGTTTATTATTTCAAGCTCTTGATTTGTATTGATATATGATACTATAGGAGAGAACGCATAATGGCCAGTGGTGGTGAGATTGGTAGATTGAATACTATTGGTGGAGCCGAGGTAGGAATCTATACAATCTTTTGTGGGATATATAGACATAAAGAAGTAAATTTACATACTACAATAAAGGCTCGTAAAACTTGACCATGCTTCTTTTGTGAAAATTCATGATTGTAGGAAGGTCATCAAATTCTCCCTTTTATCTGCCATGGGCCTAATACCAGGCATATTCAGTTGGACAACAATGGAGACTGTTCTTCCAGTTCGAGTAGAGTTGGATGGCTCTGCCTTAAAAAAGTTGATGAGAGCTCAGATGGAAGTGTCTCGGACAATGGAGATCAACAACAAGGAACTTTTGTGACATTAAATGGAGAGCTTGACATGGAATTAGGTAAGTTACTCAGAGCCTCTGCATATATATTGGGTGCCAGTGGTTATATTATATTGTATAAGGCAGTTCTGGAAGATGGGTTGACTTTTGCAGTAAGGTGACTTGGTGATGGTGGTTTGGAAAGGTATAAGGATTTTGAAGCAGAAGCTAAAGCAATCGGTAGGGTTAAACATCCCAACATTGTTCGCCTCTGAGCTTTCTATTGGGGTATAGAGAAAAAATTGTTGGTTTATGACTACATTCCACATGGAAGCTTGGCAAATGCCTATTATGGTGGGTTCTCTTGTTCTCTTTTTTCCATTTCATGTATATTTGCACGAAATCTCGTTCAATTCATTTATGTAGGGTTGTTTTTTATTTATTTTTAACAAAGATAGCCCTTCAATCACTTGCATATTATGAGTTTCTTATGTATTCCACAATCTCCCCTGTTTAGCTACTGTTGGTAATCACAAGCCTGCATATAGTGAGTTCCTTATGGATTCCACACTTTTCCCCTGTTTAGCAATTGCTGGTAACCACTAGATATTCAATGACATTTGATCCCGAGACCTCCTTGAGTGTTTGCACTAAAGCATCTTCTAACCAAGCTAATCCTTGGGGCTATCTCTACTAGATTGTTATCAACTAACCTTGGTGGCATTTGATATTATAGTGAATTTTCATTTGCTATTATTCCAAATAGTCTCCAGGCTTATTCAAAAGTATCCCACTGGCTTGGTAATTGCACAAGTCCTTGAAATTGAAGTCATCACCAGTAAGGTTGATTTGTCCATGCCTTTTAGAATGACCGTGTATGAAACTGTAGACCTTGAAAGTATTTTCTATATTTTCTGAAGGATACAAACACCAAGAATAAGAAAATGAAGGGAAGTGAAAGTTGGAGGTGTTTACTCCTTTGGGGTTATTTTTCTGGAGATTCTTACTGGGAAGCCACCTTCAGATAAGGATTTTGCAGCATGGGGTCAAAACTTTGTTGATGACAAGCATCGCCTTTTGCACACCATAGATCCTACTCTTCGACCAAAGGTTGAAGGAAGGGAAGAAATCTCAGTGTCTGTGGGGATTGCATTGAATTGTGCTTTTGCTTCCCCTCAAAAGAGACCATCAATTAAGGAGGTATTGCATTTTTTAGAAAAAATGCCATCATCCACAACCGATTAACCAATTCTTTCTTCCTATGTAGCATCCTTTCTTTGACATAATTTGGACAGAGATGAGGACATACACCCACATTCCATATTCAACAGCTCTACTTAGACATTGACCTAACTCATATAGACACCTCTATGATTGGGACTTAGCAACAGACAAACTCTGCTGTCAACTCAGCTACTTATGAAATGGCCAGAGTCTTCTTAAAAATTTCAATATTTCTACAGTTGAGGATTGTAGCAAAGCTTAGGGATCAAACTTAACTCCATGCGTATGAGGCATCCGCGTTCTCATAGTTTACTTGCAGCTCATTCTCAATTTTAATGGGAAGGTGATATATGGTGTATTATTATTGTAGTGGCAGGGGATGGATTTTAATTGCTGGTTGAACCAAAAGAAATTGATGCAAATCAATATTGAAAATTAGATTTATTGGTTCAGCTATAGTTTGCATATACAAAGAAGAAACTGCTATTTTTTCAGGTTAGAATATTTATATATACATGTTCATCTCAACAACAAATGATAATTTATCAAAACCATGAGAATGCTACACAGCTTCCTTCATAAGCCTTCTTAGGAAGACCATGAAATAAGACAAGTGACCATGTGGTTGTATTTGTATCTTATTCTACATATCATCTTCTTTCTTAGCTGGAGAACAATTGGCTGCAGTGTTTATATCAGTTTCTGTGGAATGTTTCTGCTCTTATATATTGAACATGTCCATTATACCATATTCCTTGTAAGCCATATTTTATTGATGACTGCATTAATTACTTCAGTTTGGAGACTGAACACATCATAATGACTCAATTAATTACATTACATTATTGGGATATTGTGTTACATCATAACAGCATTTTTTGAGTCGGTAGGCGTGGCGGCCTTATGATGCTTGCAATTTAGCGAGGAGGGGGAGAAGTTGATGCCGGTGAAGACGAAGCATGTGAACGGGAATGGAAATGGGGTTGTGTACAGGAGGAAAGGTCCGATGGTGCCCTTGGCAGAACTTCTCAAGCGTAAGCTCAAAAATGAGAAGATCGAGAAGCCGACTATTCGACATGGCCATGCAGGCCAAAGCAAGAAAGGAGAGGACTTCACTCTTATGAAATTGGAATGCCAGAAAATTCCAGGGGACAAGTCCTCTACCTTTGTTGTTTTTGCGGTATGTTCTACTGTTCAGCTTATCCTTTTTAGATCCTTTCACATTAACATTGACTAACACTATATCTCTCTAATCTTGCAGGAAAGTGATCAAACTCTCCCTTTTATCTGCCATGGTTGGCCAGGATTAAAATTGCAAAGGGAGTAGCCAGAGGCCTGGCTTATTTACATGAAAGGAAGTTTGTTCATGAAAATATTAAGCCAAGCAACATCCTTCCGCGATTTGACATGGAGCCATACATAGCAGATTTTGGGCTAGAAAAGCTACTGAACAATGCCAATGTCAAGTATAGTAGCTCTGCTATCCACCTAGGGAACCTTGAAGGTATATTTTCAGGGAGCAAACGCTCCATTGGCTCCCTCGATAGCCTGCAAACAACACCTGATCTGCTGGGCAGTTCAGGCACATCCAAGAACTTTGTATCTCCTTACCAGGCCCCAGAGGCATTGAAAACTCTCAAACCCAACCAAAAGTGGGATGTTTATTCCTTTGGGGTTTTTCTGGAGATTCTTACTGGGAAGCCGCCTTCAGATAAGGATTTTGCAGCATGGGGTCAAAACTTTGTTGATGACAAGCATCGCCTTTTGCGCATCATAGATCCTCACCATTTTAAAAACTTATCATTTATTTATCCACTCACTATATGAGTTCCATTGGGAGTGTAGAGCCTTACAACAATAATATATTAGTGCAATTTTCAAAATTTCATATAATCTACTAATTATCAGTACTAAACTCTTTATAAATGAAGCTAAAACAATAAAAAACAATTCTTGCTTTTTAATTTAAAAGAGAATTATCATGGTAAATTGTTATAAGAATATTAGTAGAAAAAACCACCTATTTATAAGCCTAAATATTGGCAAAGGATAATTCTTCATGTGGCATAATCAATTAACCATGTGATCTTGCTACATGATGCAAAAAACAAGACCCATGGATCCTAATACTTTTTAGGGCTCTTTTTCAATTCAGTAGGCTTTTCTTCTTCTGCCTAAGATGGTAAAGATAATGACTCAAGAATGACTCTAAGCTTACTAGATAACCAAATTCTCAACATACCTTGCAATTTCCACACTAGCCACTTACAGATTTTCAAACATCAATGTCTAGATAATAAATAATGGATGGGCATAAAAAAAACATAGACATTAACACCAAAAATAATAATAATCACATGAACCTACTGAGAAAGTGGAAACACATAAGATATCATCTTCACATTTGATACTTTGGAGAAAGGCAATCTTGAGTACCACAATCAAATAAGGAAACACCAGACTAAGGGAGAAGTGAGTGTTAATTTTTAAAATTTTGATATAAACATTGGTTTTCAAGAGAAATTGCAATTAACAATGTACAAATTATTGAATAAATAATTACCAATTAAACTTTTAAGTCACCTTTTAAAGGTGCAATTAAGTTGAGCTTTCATCTTGTCATTCAATTGATTGACGCTGAATATTAAACATAAGATAAATATATAGGAGTAGCTTGTGAGTGTCAGTTTTATAAAGAAGATTATTTTTATTATTGATAAAAATATAGATAGTTAGTTTCATTTTAAAGGGTTATAAATATGAGTTATAAATACAAGACCTAAAAGGTTGTAAATATTTGAAGGGTTGTAAATATGAGTTATTAATTGTTTTTACTCAAAACCTGATAAATAGCAATCTAGCAATTTCTTTTCAATTGAGTGACTCAAATTCATGTTTCTTTATGTTGAAGGTAAACCCACTACAGTGGAAAAAATTGTGATGCCAATAATTAGAGGGATTGTCATGATGGGGTGATAAGAAATTTAATATTCCAAGAAGAGGAGGTAGTAGTAGACCCTAAATAAATTAGCAATTCAACAACATAAATGTTTGCAACAAATTTAGAGAGATCCACCTTGGGTTGAATAATGCACACACTACAATGGATAATGGATTTCCCGCACTTTATGCCTTACGGTGTTTTCTTTGCAACATCTGGTTGCAAAATGCTAGTTTACTTATATTTGATAATAAGATTAGAAGTAATATAATGTAAGTGTATAAGCGTGACAAAAATTTTCAGATTATTCATAAGTATTGATGAACTTTGATTTACTAATATTAAAGTGACGTGTTGCATTAATTACTAATATTGAAATTTAGGACAATTCCCATTATTTGGTTTTTCAAGCGCATCTATCTCTGAAGTTAACCAAGCTGTTCCGCATTTCTTTTAAAAAATTAAAAACATTAAAAATCTGAAAAGCCTTGTTTCAAAAACATTCGTACATATTCCAGAGAACAAAAAAAGAAGATTACGAAAACATTATACCTATATATCCGTCGCTCAATTAAGATATTTTATATATCCTTTTGTTCTAGGGTGACTATAGTTAGGATATTTTATATATTCCTTTGTTTTAGGGTGATGATAGTTTAAGATTTAGATAGTAAATTCGTTTCAAAGGGATGATTTGTTTTTTATTTTTCATTTATGTCTTTGTTCAAAAGACGTTTACAAAGGAAGGCTACAAGTTTGAAAGAAAAATAGAAAATGGGAAAATAGGGAGGGAAAAAGAGAGGAGGAAGAGGGAGTGAGGAAGGAAGGGGAGAAATAGGAATAAGGAAACAAGTGGGAGAGATAAAAAGGAATAGGCATTGAGAACCGGGAAAGAGAGGGAGAGAAAATGGGAGGGGTTAGAGAGAGAGAGAATGCAGAGGAGAGAGGGAAATAGAGAGAGACGGAGATAGGGAGACATCTAGTTGGAGGGAAAGGGAGAGAGATAGATGGACAGCTAATTGGGGGATGGGAGACGAGAAAGAGCAAGAAGAGGGTGGAATGATGGAGAGAGAAGGAGGATAGAGAGTGAGACATGAGAAAGGAAGAAAGAGGATATGAGAATAGGGAAAGGGAAAGAGAGATAGAAAGATGGAGGCGTAGTGGGGGAGAGGGAGAGAAATTGATAGGGAAAGGAGGAGAGACAGTAATGGCGAGGGGGAAGAGAGAGTGGGGGGAAGTAGAAAAGGGAGAGAAAAATGGAAGGAGGGATAGGCAGAGGGAGAGATAGAAAGGGATAGGGAAAGGGTTAGAGAGAGAGAGAGTGAGAGAGGGAGAGAGAGAGAAGAAGGAGAAATACAAATAGAGAGAGGGAGAGAGACAAGGAAATGGGGAACTGGAGAGAGATAGAAAGAGGGAAACATAGGGAAAAAGAAAGGGCGAGACACAAATAGGGCAGTAGGGAGAGGGAGGAGGGGAGCGAGAGAAAGAGTGATGGAGAAAGGAAAAATAGTAGTGGTGGAATAGGTTAAGGGAGAGAGGGAGTCATGGAGAAAGGAAATGACATAGGGGGAATACAGAAAGGGAGAGAGACAAAATCATGAATGGGAGAGGGAGGGAAATAGAAAGGGATAGGGAAATTAGTAGAGAGAGTTGGGTGGATTAGGGAGAGCTGGAGAGAGGGAGATAGAAATAAGAGTCAAACATGAGGGCGAGAGAGTGGGAAGGAGAGGGGGAGAAAAAAGGAGTGGGTTGGGGGCTTCGGGGAAGAGAGACATAGAGATAGAAAAGGGCTAAGAATGTATGGAGAGAGAAGGATATAGAGTTGAAATATAAGGAGAGAGAGAGGGATATGGTGGAGAGACACAAGGAGAGAGAGAAAGGGATAGTGAGAGAAAGAGAAGAGGAAAAGGAGGGGTGGAGGGAGAGAGATAGGAGAGGGGGAGAGGCGGGAGAGAGAGAGTGGAGGGGGAGAGAAGGGTGCAAGAAAAGGGAGAGAGAAAGGAAGATAGAGGGAAAAAGAGACGGAGGATAGACAATGTGTGTTAGAGAGAGAGAAAGAGAGGGGAAGAGAGGGAGTAATAGGAAAAATAAGTGAGAGGGGAGAAGGGCAACGAAGAGAGAGATAGATAGAGGGATAAATAGAAGGGGGATAGAAATGGATAGGGAAATGGGTAGAGAGAGAAGGAGGCTTAGGGAAAGGGAGAGAGAGAGGGTTATAGGACAAAGATATATGTTGGGGGAGAGGGCAAGTGAAAGAGAAAGAAAAGAGTGGGGGAAGGCACACACGATAAAAAGGAAAAGGTGGGGGGAGGGAGAGAGTTGCGGCAATAAGAACGAGAGAGGGGGGGTGTACACATATAGGTGGGGGTAGAGAGATAAAGAGGGAGAGAAATAGATGGGAGAATGAAGAGAGAGAGAGAGGGAAAGAGGGTGGGATGAGTTGAGAGAGTTTTTTTTGGGGCCAGGTGGGGGAAGAGATAGAATGGAGGCATAGGGAGAGGGAAAGAAAGGGATAAGGAAATGGCTTGCGAGATGTGGGAGAGAAACAAGAGGAATATAGGGAAAACAAGAGAGAGGGAGTGTGGCGGGGCATTAGAGGGTGGCAGATAGAGATATATAGAGAGAAGAGGCTAACGGAATGAGAAAGAGAAATATAGGAGGATCACATAAGGGTACAATGAGAGTGAGAGAGAGAGAGAGAGAGAGAGAGACTGAAGGGAGGGAGGTGATGAGCCCCATAAATGGTAATTATATGGGCTCATTTTGCCTCTTAATTCAACTTAATCCACCATTATCATTAGTTTATTTCGTGTTTTTATTATATTTATGCTAATGGAGTGAGTTGGGTTAGTAATTTTACCATGTAGTCTAATGTGTGCTTTATGCAGATTTTTTGGTCAATTTTGGACAAAGTCAAAGGATTTATGAGCAAATGACAACAAATATTTGAGGAAAATAGGAAAACAGATTTGTAGGGGGATGCCTCCTTCATTTATGATCCCTTTCCTCAAATTCTCCATTAGCAACTCGGAGCACAAGCAACCACCTTGATGCATCCAAGGGGCAGTTGAGCAAGTAAAGAAGGACTATTGTGTATCTCCAGTTCTTGGAAGCCGAGATCCTTGATTTTAGGAAAGTTGTTGGGTGACTCCATTTGTATAAATAAGAGGGCTTAGATCCTTAGTAGGTTAGCTAGTCATTAGTAGAATTTTCGCACTTTTGTGCAGCACTTGTTCAGCTCATTTTCGAGCTTCCTTTTTTAGAACAGTTTATGTAATGTGACTTTTCACTTTTGATAATGGAGATGAAACAATTTTTGAGCCAGCAATGATCTCTTTCAAAGGGCTGAAGCTCTTAGGTTAGGGCCTAACCGAAGCTGTCAAACACCTCTTGCTTTGTACTTATATGTTTTTGCTTCAGTTCATGAGTTAATTTATGTTACATAGATTCATTTTACTTTGTTTAGATTAGGTTTATTTTGATGGTTTGCATAGTTGTTTTTGTTTCAATTGCTCAAGTAGGTTAATGCAATGACAGACTAAGATTCAAAAAGGCCAACAGTAGGCCTTGATCACCTTTCTTCCTTTCTGGGATTATGATTTGAGGTCAAAGCAATACTGTTGCCACCAAAAACACTGTTTTGCTCTCCCATGCAATTTCTAGTGTGATGACTTGATTTGGAAGGATTAATGTCTTGCTTTAGATTCAGTTGCCTAGATCATTTCCTGTTCTTTTACAATAGATCTCTCTGCATGATTTTCTATTCAAAGGTTATTTTTCAACATTTTCTGTTTGTAGATTAGAAATTAGGTCAAGCTAGAGAAATTTATGTTTTCATGGTATAGTTAGTCCTTTCTTTGATCAGTTTTTGTAAATAAATGTGTAGATCTATTGCAAGACACCTCACCTCACCATGCATCCATAAAGCAGCTAGCATCGGCTCACTTCTCATAGATTTCCCAATTCATTCGCAACATTTCGCCAATCTGTCATAATTTCTGTGTTTTTCCATAAGCCGCTCTCTTGTCATTTGAAAAAATCCGACCATCATTTTCCATATTGATCTTCCTTGACAAGCTCCAGACACCTCAACACCTTATCTAGCCTTCAGTTACGCTTTTCCATCATTTTTCCACCTTCAAAACGTCCAAAAATAGTTATCGGTCTCCTCCTGTAGATCCCCTGCAGCCTCTTATAAAATTCCCTGTAAGTGGTTTTTCGAAATCGAATTGCAATGGAAGTCTTCAGAAGGGTACTGGGGGCTTCTTAGGACCTCTCCGCACCTTCTTGAGGCCCCCCTTCTCACCCTTCCTGGTCCACACCTCCTCCTTGGTCATTCACATCTCCATATCATGCCCAACCAACCACCCATTCATTTCAAACCTATGCTCAACCACTGCTTTAGTGAAATACACCTCATCAGGGGTGGAGGCCCCAGTACAACACTCCTCTCGCTCTTTTGCCTCCACCACCTACTCAACCACAACCATTGCCTCCTGATCCACCAAGGCAACCCCAAATGCTTGCCCAGCCGAACCTGAACCTGAATAACAGACAGGTCCAACAGGTATATAGTGGGGAACCATCATGCCTGACCTATGCTATGGAGATTCAAGAGATTAACCTATAATTTTGGAAGGTTCTCCTAGATAACCAATCTCCCGCTAAGGAGGATGAGGAAGAAAAAGAGGAAAGTGAACCAAAAGCCATTCCACCCTTTCCTAAGAGATTATCTGGAACAACACAACCTACCCGAGAAGAAACTAAACTTCTGGGAGAATTGAAACAATTATGTGTAAAGATACCACTTCTCCAAGCCATAAAAGATGTGCCTATATACAATAAGATGATCAAGGAGAAGTGCTTCAAGCATCTAGAAAGGCGCAAGAGAGATGCCCCAACTATCAATGTCATAGGAAAACTATCCGATTTGATGTTGGGGAAGGTAATCTGTCCAAAATATCTAGATCTTGGAAGCCCTGTAGTCGATGTCCACGTCAATGGCACCATAATCCCCCATACCCTAATTGATCTAGGGGTTGCCATTAATGTGATGACCAAGGACACTATGCTCATGCTCAACCTTCAAGGCTCCCTGGGAAAGAACACAACAGTACTACAGTTAGCAGACCACTCTACTGTGACCCCTGAAGGGATTGTGGAAGATGTAATGGTCTCCATCGATTCTTGGGAGTACTCTGCTGATTTCCTGGTTCTCCAACCAAAGGAAAAGCTCACTGGGTATCCTCTCATCCTCGGAAGACCCTGGTTGGCTACTGCAGATGCCTACATCAGTTGTCGAGTTGGGAAAATGATAATCAAGAATGGGCATATGTCCAAGCAGCTAGTCCTATATCCTCCTTCCCAACCTTTGTTAGAACATGATTTACCTCTTTGGTTGGAGGAGGAAGATGAGGATGAAGTTTATTTCACACCACTCTGTGTAGTGGATGCCACCATGGGGAGAAACCACAAACCGAGGATGATCTTACTAAAAACTTGATTCAGAAGCCACCCCTCAGTGTGTTGCCATTAGAAGAGCTGGTGGAAGAACCCCAAGCCAATCCTTTAGTTGATCTCTGTGTGGCTGAACCGACCTCTCTCCGAATTAACAATATGGAATTTGGCCCAGAAAGAACCTTGAAAATCAACTCATACCTATCCACCTCTCAGGAGAAAGAACTATGTAGCTTATTAAGAAACCAGTTGGATGCTTTTTTTTGGAGCTATAAGGAGATGAAGGGAGTGCACCCTTCAGTATGTACTCATCACATTTACATTAAGGAAGATTGCAAACCAGTCAGGCAACCTCAAAGGAGGATGAATCCAGCCCTTAAGGACATTGTCAAAGAAGAACTGCAAAAGCTACTAGATGGAGGATTCATCTACCCCATCTATTATAGCGAATGGGTCTCTCCTTTGGTGCTAGTGCCAAAGAAAAATCAGAAGTGGAGAATCTGTGTTGATTATCGGGAACTAAACAAGGCCACCAAGAAGGACCAGTTTCCTTTGTCTTTCATAGATCAAGTGTTAGATGGCCTAGCAGGGAAGATGTTTTTCTCCTTCCTAGATGGGTTTAACAGGTACAACCATATCCAAATCAACCTGGAAGACCAAGATAAGACCACTTTCACTTGTCCTTCGGGTACCATTTCATATCTGGTCCTTCCTTTTGGATTGTGCAATACTCCCGCCACTTTCCAGAGAGCAGTATTGAGTATATTTGCTGAACTGGTTCATGATGTAGTGGAAATCTATATGGATGACTTTACCCCTTATGGTTTTAACTTCCAGGAAGCTTTGTCCAACCTCGGAAAAGTTTTGGACAAGTTTATTGAAATGAACCTATCCCTCATTCCTAAAAAATGTGAATTCCTGATGACTGAGGGGACCATGCTAGGTCATGCAATTTCTCAACAAGAATTACAAGTGGACCCCAACAAAATTGTCGTCATCCAAAGGGTCCCACCTCCTCAAAAGGTAAGAGATGTCTGAAGTTTCCTAGGCTTAGCAGGGTATTATAGAAGATTTATTAAGGATTTCAGTAAGCTAGCCTCTCCATTGTTTGGTCTTTTGGGGAAAGATGTTGAGTTGGTATGGACTGACAACTGTTAAGAAGCTCAAGATACCTTGAAAAGTAAACTGGTGATTGCCCCAATTTTGAGAGGTCCAAACTAGGCCCTACCTTTCCACATTCATACAAATTCCTCGAACAAAGAGATAGGAGCAGCCTTAGGGAAAGTTGATGAGAAGCTGCCTTATGCCATATCTTTTGTAAGTAAAAACTTGTTGAAGGCAGAATTAAACTATACTGTAATCGAAAAGGAGCTCCTAGCTGTAGTCTATTCCCTAAATAAATTTAGACACTACATCACCAGCTATCAAACATTTGTACACACTGATTATGTTGTAATTAGGTATTTAATGAACAAACCAGATGCAAATTCTTGCATTATTAGATGGTTTCTTTTATTGCAGCAATTTGATTTAATCATTGTTGATAAGTTGGGTAAGGAAAACGTTGTTGTTTTTTGTCTAGAATAGATCTGCCTGCAGGTGAAGAAGGAATGGTGGATGTTCAAATGCCAAATGAACACCTATTTGCTATCTCAATACTCTCTCTATGGTTTGCTGATATAGCAAATTACTTGGTTTCTGCACAGCTCCTGCCACACCCGTCCTCAAAAGAGAAGAGCAATATTGTGAGGAAAAGTACCCCTTTCACTTGGATTGGGGGCAATCTCTTCAAAATTTGCCCAGATCAGGTTTTGAGAAGATATGTCAGGGAGGAGGAAGTTTTTGACATTCTCCTGACCTATCATGATGGGCTTTGTGGGGGCCATTTTCCAACAGAGAGGACTGCCTTCAAAATTCTGCAAGCAGGTTACTATTGGCCCACTCTTCATCAGATGTAAGGCAATATATCAGCCAATGTGACCGGTCTCAAAGGATGGGGAAACCTACTCCAAGGGATGAGACGCCCCTGCAACGTCAAGTGACTTTCGAGCCATTTGAGAAGTAAGGCATGGACTTTGTGGGTCCTGTCAACCCTCCTTCAAAACATAAATATTACATCATCATGTGCACTGATTATATGACAAAATGGGTAGAAACAAAGGTGATCAAGGCAACAACAGAAGAAAAAGTAGTTGAGTTTTTAAGAGAGAATATATTCTATAAGTTTTGATATCCAAGAGAATTAGTCATAGATCAAGAGAGTTAGTTTACCTCCAATCTGATTGAAGACCTGCTCACACATCACAAAATTAAACACAAAACTTCCACCTCTTACCATCTACAAGAAAACACAGAGGTGGAAGTCACTAATAGAGCTTTGGAATGGATTTTGACTAAGGTAGTGAGCAGCAACAAAAAAGATTGGGCAGATCGATTGGTTGAGGCCACCTGGGCCTATAACACCACCTAGAAGACCACCACAAGGTTCATACCCTATGAGATGGTCTATGGGAAAAAAGCTCTGCTGTCAATAGAATTTGAATATAACGCACTAAGGATGGCAACTCAGCTAGACCTAGATCACAGCCAGGCACAGAAGGAAAGGTTACTCCAGCTAAATGGATTGGATGAACAAAGATTGCAGGCACTTCTCCACTCAAAGGTAGTCCAGCTTCAAAGCAAAATATGGCATGAAAGACACCTCCAGCTAAGAGAAACAATTCCATGAAGGAGATCAGATGTTGCTGTATGATTCAAGGTATAAAGATTTCAAGGGAAAATTGAGGATAAGATGGCTGGGACCGTACATAGTAGAAAGGCGCAATGACAATGGTTCAGTTCTGATCAGGACCATTGATGAAGAAGCCATCCTCATGCTTGTCAATGGGAATAGGTTGAAAATCTACAGGAAGCCCCTCTCCAAGTAAGAATTCATTGAAAATCTGAGTAAAATAGTGTTGGTAGTGGAGCAAGTCTCAAAAAAAAAAAAAACAGAAAAGAAAAATGAGGGGAATAAAATATCCCTAGGTGAAAACCTCCACTTGGAGGTGCCCAGGGTAGGTAGTTAGGGTGAAAACCTCCTGGAGGTGCCCTAATTGTCTCTTTAAAAGAAAAAAAAAAAAACAGGAAAAAAGAAAAACAAGAATAGAAAAAATAACTTCTTTTGAATGCATTGCAGATTGCAGGAGGGCCATAGAAGAAAAAGGGACATGGCCAAGCTGAATACACCTTTGATAGACCATTTCTCTATCTCTATTGTCTTTTCCTAGTCCTTGGTCTCACTTGTTCTAGAAAACTATGCATCCTACAGGAGGCTCTATGCATTCTACAAGAAGCTCCTGTAGAAATCACAAAAAGCTCGAAATCAAGTCAAGAAAAGGATCAAACTGCTAGAAACTTTTCCAAAAGACCTATGGAGCCCCCAACCACCGTTCATCCTCCTAACTCTCCATTCCATACTTGCACCACTGCATTTCCACTCGCTTATTTCTTCCCTACACAGAACACACAGAAATCCTATTTCTTTTGTTTTTTTGAAAAACGAAGAATAAAAAAGAAGCATCCTTAACTTACCTCTTACCTAGTGCATATCAACTACTTTTCCTTGACTGACAGAACCTTCATCAGCTACCTCTCCAGTCCCTACTCAAGCCTCAACCAAAAGTTTTAGAGGGAGAAGCAGCTATAGGAAATCCTACAGGATTCCTGTAGTAGCTGATCCCCTTAAAAATCAAGCTCCAAAGGCAAGGGTAGTGTAGCCACAGATGTATAAAATGTGCAAGGAGCCTCGTCCTGATTGAAGATCACCAGTATGAGGTAGCTGAGCCACCAATTTAGAAGCCATGGGCGCCACCAACAGAAATCCATGGATAGAATGCCAAAGTCTGAGCATGTAACAACACAGTAGCAAGCAATTCTCAACTAACATGTAAGTGACTAAATTCGTTACTCTGTTGCATGGGTATAATTTAAAAACTACATGGACAAGTGAGATGGTTGCAATTAAATGAAATCGGTGGCTACCCTCATCCAATTCAAACAACACTTAGTGGGTGAAATCAGCACGTGTGTTTAGTCAACTCGAAAAAAATCTCAAAACAGGTAGTGGCGGAATCTAACGGGAATGATTTAAATAACTGCGGCAGATGACATAAAAGTTTCATCATGACACTGAAGTAGGGACCAATGGTCTAGATGAGGGTAACGTACCCTTTCTACCACCTCACCTCGTCACTGCAGAATGCTCCCGTAAGCTTAAGTACGCTGCAGTCGGCTACCTTCACCACCTTTGTTCTCATTTGTGTCAATGAACTCTCGACTTTAGCAATCTACCTACCACCTCCAGAGCCTCGAAACAACCATTCTCTATCAGTTTCAAAACCATTCCACTTATCGGACTCTACAAGAGTGAAAACACAGTCTTACGGGAGCCTTTCTACAGGAAGCCCAGTGAGCAGCACCGCAGAGGAAAACTCAGGATTTCATGACAAATTTGGGCTGAAAAAGGTAGTCTCAGTAAAACCCACTCTGCATTTCCACACATATACAAAAGGTGGTGTGATTCCAGGTGAGGTATTGAGTTGAAAAGGGAAGGAAAGTGAGAACATAGTCTGCCTGTGTTTTTTTTTAAATATATATACAATTTCTCCATTTTCTTTTTGCACTGAGAGACTGTCTCCGTTTGCTCCATGGTATTCTCCTATGTAAAGAAATGATGCAAATCTAGAAAATCAAGCCTGTAAAGAGTGAACTTGCATTAGGTATCTGCTTATTTTGGAAAAAGGAAAAGCAAAGTTTTGTATGTTCTCTATTTTTTAAGATATTATTTCCCTCAAACAAATAGAGAAGTAATGTGAGTCTACAGAACAGATTTTGGAAGGAAGGAAAGTTGAAATATGTGTTTTTTTTTTTTTTTAAGAAAGAACCCAAAAACTGTCTCCCTGTTGCATGAAAGAAAACCTCAGTTGTTCCTCTGTTTTTGGGATTGAAACTTACTGCCTCCCTATTCAACTGAGATATTCTAGCAAAATCTGAAACATCATGACAGGGGGTTTTATGAGGAAGGAGCCTCTGAATTCAACTAAGCTGCATGAACATCTAGAAGTGGTAGCCATCTTCACTAGAGCAAATTGGATGCATTTCCTTGAAAATTTGCATGGTTATGATGATGAAGTCAAAAAGGAATTTATATTGCCTTTAAAACCTCACTCAAAAACCCATGTCACTATCAGTTTCAAGGGTCTAACTATAGAAATCACCCTAGAGTTTATCAGCAGGATTACAAGTCTCCCACTTGGACTACCCTGGAGCAACGAAAAAAAGCCACTGGGTCAAGTTACCAAGAAAACCTTTTTCCAGCCTAATGAACATCCCGTGGAGGACAAGAATGGCATCGGGAGAACAAGTATACCTTACCCATGGGATGAGGCCAGTTATCAGATTATGAAGTACATCTCCTGTGAAGGAAGATACAACATAGTTTATTGGTACCATTTCAGACTGTTACATGAACTTAGATATGGCATGGACCTTCCTGCATCCAAAAAACTCAGTATTCCATATTTTCTCCTCCAATCCTTAATAGAATCTAGCACCAAATTGAAGGCAGGGGTTCCAGACCAATTGGCTCACCATGGGCTAATTAAATTGCTGGTGGAGGACGCCCTCCAGAATTTCACAATCCCCATAGCCTAGGAGATTTTCAGAAACATGACTAAAGAGGATGATATAAAAACTCTCACATATGGCCTTAGTCCATCTGAAAGTGAAGAGGAAAAACAAAAAGGGCAAGATGAGAAGGGAATCCATGAAGAAGAAAAGAACACTCAAATGGAAAAAGAGGAACCCCACATAGAAAAAGAAGGAAACCAGATATAAAAATGGAAACATGACACCACCAAAGATGAGCCTAAAGCAGAGAAGAAGAAAGAATCAAAAGCAAAAAAGGGTAAAACCACAGCAGAGAAAAAGAAGAGGCCAAGAACTGAAAGGAAGAAGCCTAAGATAGTTCAGAAAAAGGTTGCTACAGGAAAAGCAGAAGCTAAGCAAGAAGAGAAGCAAACAAAATCAGAAACAACAGAAGTAAAACCAGCAGAAACAGGAAAAACAATAGATGAAGAAGAAGAAGCAAGGCAGGAAGAAGTGTCTCCTGAGAAACTAGCAAGAGAGGCAACAATTGTTCTTGCTGCACTTAGTACTCCAACCAAGCCTAAAGTAAAAAGGAAGAGACAACCATCTATGTACTTCAAGGCTCGAAAGAGAACCAGAATAAAGATGGGGAAGCCTCAGCGATCTTCAAAGGAGACCATCATCATTGAAGATGTCCCTACTGCAAAAGAGGAGGAATCTCCATCCAAAACCCCCATTACCTATGAAAGGGGAAGCCCTAGAGCTTCTACTTAGAAAGAAAGGATCAAACTTATGGACTCTAAAATAGTTCTACAGGAGGCGCAGACCACTTTACAGGAGACATTGACAAAGCTTCAAGAGACTTAGAATCTTGAAACGAAGGCAGAAGAACAGACCTAGGAGAAAGATAAGGCAAAAGAGATACCAGAGCATGACCCTCTATTATGAGAAGACTTTCCCCCATAGCAAAATGGCTACCATCTGGACACTCTTTGCCATAGCAGCTCAGAATGGTTGGAAATTTCATCAAATGTATGTAAAAAATTATTTCTTGAATGGAGATGTAAAAGAGAATTTTTTAATCTCCCAGCTTGAAGGATTTGCTGTGAATGGACATGAACATTAAGTATGAAAAATTGTGAAATCCTTGTATGGCCTCAAGGAAGCACCGCGAGCCTAGTATGAAAAATTAACTAAGCATCTTCTAAAACTCAATTTCAAACATTATGATCTTGATGATGCAACTTTGTTTTTCAAGACAGTTGGAAAAGCGGTTGTATATCTTGTGGTATATGTAGATGATCTTTTTATGGTAGGGACAAATGAGAGCTACATTGCATCCATAAAGAAGGAATTAAGGAAAGGTTTTGAAATGACTAATTTGGGATATTCTCATTACTATCTTGGTATTGAAATAACTCAATGTCCAAAGTTTATATTCCTTTCTCAAAAGAAGTACATTGGAGATCTATTGAATAGGTTTGGCATGACTGAATGTAATCCTCTAACTACTCCAATGGAACAAAACTTAAATCTTGCATCCATTGAAGGAAAATAATTTGAGGATGCAACAAGGTATAGATAGCTTATAGGAAGTCTCAACTACCTGACTACTACCAGACCAAACATTTCGTTTGTTGTTGGAATCCTCTCTAGGTTTATGCAAAATCCTTGTGAGGGACATCGGTTTGCTACAAAAAGAGTTCTAAAGTACTTGAAGGGAATTCAAGACTTTCGACTCAAGTATACACAGATGGGCGACTTCAGCTTGATTGGATACTCTGATTCATATTTTGATGGAGACAAAGAAACTAGGGTATCCACTTCTAGTTATGCTATGAGTCTTGGATCAAGAACTGTCTCTTGGAGATCACGCAAACAATCAGTTTCAGCAGATTCCACAACAGAGGTCGAATATGTGGTAGCAGCTAAGGCAACAAAAGAAATTGTGTGGGTCGGGAAAATTCTTGAATATTTGAAGGTAAAACAAGTACATTGAGCTCCACTCATGATTAAAAACACCTCTGCAATAGAGTTTGCCAGGAACTGAAAGTTCCATGATCGAAAAAAGAAAAACAATACAAAATATCATCTGATTTGAGATCATGTTGAGGCCAAAACAATCCATCTTCGCCATTGTTCCACTAATAAGAAGATTGCAAACAGCTTCACCAAAGCACTTGGAAAAGAAAATCCTGAAAGATTTAGAACGATGTTTGGACTCACCAACATCCCTTCAGATTGGGGGGGGGGGGGGGGGGGGGGAATGTAACAACCTAATCATGGGGGATTGGGTGAACAATTATAAATAGTGTAAATAATAAATAAGGGAAAATGAGGAGTCATTGGGAGATGAAACTCAAGAGTCATTCCCTCGTGTATATAACTATGAACTGACCAAATGAATAAATAGATTCTCATTTGAGGAGTAACCTCTTAGCCTGACAAACATTTAGAACCCATGAGGTTCATTATGAATTTTTGGTCATGCATTTTGGCCTTACTAATGCACCTTCTACATTTCAAGGTTTGATGAATTCCATTTTCAAAACCTTCCTTAGAAAATTTGTGTTATCATTTTTTGATGATAAACTAATCTACATATAGTCTTGGAAGGACCATGTTCAGCATGTTGAGATGATTCTCAAACTATTGGAGGAGGAACAAGTATACACAAAAACCTCCAAATGTTTATTTGGAGTAAATGAGGTGGAATATTTGGGTCATACTATATCTCATGAGGGTATTAAGGTAGACCCTAACAAAACTAAATCCATTAAGGAATGAAAAATCCCTACAACCATAAAGCATTTGTGAGGATTTCTTGGGTTGACATGGTAGTATCACAAGTTTGTTAATAATTGTGGAAGAATAACAACACCTCTAACAACGTTATTAAAGAAAGATGCATTTATTTGGACTCCAGAAGCAACTAAGGCCTTTCAACATCTTAAAGATGAAATGTTCCAAGCACCGGTTTTAGCTACGCCATATTTCAAAAAACAAATTGTGGAATGTGATGCCTCAGGAAATGGAATTGGTGTTGTTTTAGTGCAATAAAGAAGACCCATTCCTTTTGAAAGTCGTCCAATCAAAGGAAAGTGTTTAGACAAACCTATTTATCAGAAGGAAAGGTTGGAAATACTACATGCACTAAAGAAATGGCAAACTTACCTAATGGGAAGACACTTCAAGGTAAAAACAGACCATGATAGTCTTAAGTAAATTTTGGAACAAATACTATCTTCAGAAGAGCAGAAAAAATGGGTCACAAATGTGTTGGGTTATGACTTTGATATCATCTACAAAAAAGGGAAGAAAAATGTTGTTGCAAATGCACTCTCCAGAAAGGATGAGTGTTACACAGTATTTTGTCACCGTTGGTCACCGTCCCTGTTACCCTTGTTTTCATACATTAGAGGACAAATTTATGGACCTGTGACCAGTGACATAACCTAAAAACACTTGCATTGTGTTCCCCTGAGTATGTACTTCATGTTCCCTGAAGACACCTTTTGCAAATTATCCCTAAAAAGTGCCCTTTTTCCATTAGTGCGGGTACACAATGTCTTACACGCGCCAATGACTCAGTTCCTCAAAAGGGGGCGTGCCCATTGGCGCTCTATCCTAGAGCAACCCCCGCGCCACCTAAGTTTGGCAATGATTTTTAGCCAACATGCATCCATATGTTTTTTCCTCCCTTGTCATGAAGTTCTATGAAGGAAAAATCCTCAAGATAGAGGTCGAAAGTCATTTTTTATCCATGACAACTATGCTGAGTGGCTTTTTAGGGATAACGCCAATCCACAATAGGTGTCCTGGTACAATGTATCTTCCTCCCTTCTCCATCTATAAATGGTTGTCCTCATGCATTAAACAAGCTAGCTTTTGCTAGAGTCTTTGTGAGTGCTGAAGTAATGCTAGAGTGATAGTGAGAATTGTGAAGTACAGGGAGGTTATGCTGCCGGAATTCTGAGAGAGAGGAGGTCACTTTGCAAGGTGTATTTAGCTACTCGCCCAGTCAGAGGAGGTTCAACGTCAGAACCTTGGTTGTAATCTTTCTCTATTTTTACTCATTAATAGACGACTATCATTATGGTTCCACTCATGTGTCTTTATAATGATGATTGAGT
>APFE030328686.1:310722-328948 GCA_000404065.3 Pinus taeda
TTTTCATCATTGGCCTCCGTTTGGATGACTCTACGGGTGTTCGACACCAGCTCACTAATTCACACGCCATAGATTGTACCTATAGTACCTTGAGGGCCATTGTCATTATTGGCGGTACCTCTCACGTCTGTTAATAGTTCCCAATATTGACTGGTACTCAGACGATGTTCATGCATGTTCGACTTCAACTCACATGTTCACATGCTTGAACTTGTACTTCTGTTCGGATCGAGATGGAGCACAAGACCCTGGATTGTGTCTGTTGTAATCCAGGCGTGATTTTTTGATACATGACTCATTCACCGGATGGCTGCGACCATACCTGAGTCAATTCATTGATCCTAACCAGATGGCTGCGTCCATACTACGGATCTAGATTATCATGTACTCTCTTATGGATGGCTGCGACCATGCCACATACATCATGTATTTGAACTATCAAATTGTATCTCTCAATGCAGATTCTCGGCGGCAGCTATATATGTTCTTGTAAAGCATTTCACCCATCTCTCTCTCTTGGGCCTCATGCTTTAGGGGGCATCTGTTACACAGTATTTTGTCACCGTTGGTCACCATCCCTGTTACCCTTGTTTTCATACATTGGAGGACACATTTATGGACCTGTGACTAGTGACATAACCTAAAAACACTTGCCTTGTGTTCCCCTGAGTATGTACTTCATGTTCCCTGAAGACACCTTTTGCAAATTATCCCTAAAAAGTGCCCTTTTTCCATTAGCGCGGGTACACAGTGTCTTACCCGCGCCAATGACTCAGTTCCTCAAAAGGTGGCGTGCCCATTGGCGCTTTGTCCTAGAGCAACCCCCGCGCCACCTAAGTTTGGCAATGATTTTTAGCCAACACGCATCCATATGTTTTTTCCTCCCTTGTCATGAAGTTCTATGAAGGAAAAATCCTCAAGATAGAGGTCGAAAGTCATTTTTTATCCATGACAACTATGCTGATTGGCTTTTCAGGGATAATGCCAATCCACAATAGGTGTCCTGGTACAACATATCTTCCTCCCTTCCACATCTATAAATGGCTGTCCCCATGCATTAAACAAGCTAGTTTTTGCTAGAGTCTTTGTGAGTGTTGAAGTAATGCTAGAGTGATAGTGAGAATTGTGAAGTATAGGGAGGTTATGTTGCCAGAATTTTGAGAGAGAGGAGGTCACTTTGCAAGGCATATTTAGCTGCTCGCCCAGTCAGAGGAGGTTCAACGTCAGAACCTTGGTTGTAATCTTTCTCTGCTTTTACTCATTAATAGACGACTATCATTATGGTTCCGCTCATGTGTCTTTATAATGATGATTGAGTTATATCTTTTCTGACTGATATATAGTTGCATCTATTGGATTTTATGCTTGTATTTGTGTCGTTCTTTGCATGTGCAGGTGTCCGTCCATGAGGATCGTGGGGATTGTGACTAGCCGGAGCAAAGGAACGGGAGCGACGATTCTTCTACAAGTATTAGCGTTGGAATCCAGGTAGGCCATCATCATCGATATTTGATTTGCAATTAGGGACCTGCGTGTTAGCGTTGTGTGATTGTTGCTAGACCTATGTTGGGCTAGTGGGATCACCTCTGTCTGCAGAGGGGATTTACCAGTTCAATAATGAGGGTGTGGAAGCATTGTTTTGTGCCATTTCTATTATCCAACCTAATTGGATAACCAAAGCAGGTGATGAATTGGAGAATGTCGAAGAAGTGTGGACACTAATTCAAAAGTTGCAGCAAAATCCCAGTACATCTGATACATTCAGCTAGAAAAATTATTCATTATGGTACAAAGATTGCTTATACCTTTGTAAGAATTCCCAACTCAAACAAAAGATTCTTTTGGAATTGCACACCTCTTCCTTAGGAGTGCACTCGAGATTTTCGAAAACTTACCATAGGGTCAAGAAGGAATTTTTTTGGGATGGCCTTAAATATAATAATCAAAATTTTGTGCCAGAAAGTTTGGTTTTCTAGCAAAATAAAGTTGATACAATTAAGACCCTGAATTTGTTACAACCTTTATCCATTCCAAGTCAACATTGGGAGGAGGTTTCAATTGATTTTATCACGGATTTACCTAAGTCTAAAGGAAAAAGCTTCATCACAGTGGTAGTTGATAGAATTACCAAGTATGGACATTTTTGTGCATTATCTCATCTATTTAAAGCATATATAGTTTCTACTACATTTATGGAAATAATTCAAAAGCTACATGGAAACCCAAAGATTATTGTAAGCGATAGAGATCCCATTTTCACCGGAAATGTTTGGATGGAATCAGTTTCTTTCATGGGTACTCAATTAGCTCATAGCTCATATTATCATCCTCAATATGATGGTCAAAGTGAGATAGTGAACAAATTTTTGGAAGAATATCTTCGTTGTTTTGTATCATATAAGTAAACATAATGGGTCAAGTGGTTACCATTGGTTGAATGGTGGTATAACACTTTATTCCATACTGCAGCAAAAATGACCCCATTTATGGCACTTTATGGATATCATCCGCCGTCCATCACATCATCTTTAAGATAAAATTCTAAGGTTCAAGCAGTTGAAGATCACATCGAGCATCAACAACAAGCTCTCCAAATCTTAAAGCATAACCTCACTTTGTCGCAGAATCGAATGAAGCAACAAGAATATCAACATCACAATGAAAGAAGTTTTGATGTAGGAAACTGGGTATTTTTACAGTTACAATTGTACAAACATATGTCCCTCAAGCAATCTAATAAGGATAATAAAATATCACCAAAGTAATATGGTCCTTACAAGGTGTTGCAAAAGATTGGGAATATGACATATAAATTGGAGCTTCCTGCATCTTCCCAAGTGCACCCAGTTTTCCATGTTTCATGCTTAAATAAGGTTATAGGTGACAATTTCCCAGTTCAAGCAATGTTTCCAGAACTTGACGAAGAAGGAAAAATCATATTGGAACCTGAATTAGTCAGGAATCAATAAATTGATAGCTACAAAATCGATTAATTTCAGAGTATCTCATCAATTGGAAGAACTTACCCGCTGAAGAATCCACATGAGAGGATGAGAATTTTATACATAAGCATCCATAACTACTTAAGCCTTTAGTATAACACTTTTTTTGAAGGAGATGGGCATGTTAGGTCCCTATAATACTAGTGTAGGCCCTCATTGTTATTGTTAGTATAGCCCGCTCATTGTTATTTTTGTTCCCATGTAGTTCCGATATTATTATTAGTATGCCCCATAAAATCCAACTATTGTTATTTTTGTGCCCTTACGTCATTATTGTTATGTAGGCTCTGATTATATTGTGACCCCTTAGACTCCTATATATAGAAAGGACGTTTTTTCATTTGAATGATCGAAAAATTGTTCATTTATGTAATATTAAGGAGGTTTCCCCATTGAAGAGGATAAGTTTTAGGTTGTTGATCTATCTACTTGTGAGATGGTTTCATAAAAATTGTAGTGAATGATGATTTAAATAAAATATTCCTTTTGCATAAACCAACGAAATGAGAGGATTAATCAGGCCAATCACTGATTTTGTTGAATTTGTGCATTGTCCTCTCTTAATGCCACTATTGGTTATTGATTGGTAAACAATATTGCTCCTCCAATGAAACAAATAATAGTCCACCCAATACTTCCTTTGTTGGCCACCTGACAACCACTCAAGGCAAGAGGCACAAACACATTGGCAAGGAAATGGAGGCAGGCATATGATATTGGCGAACAAGATTCCAGTTATTCAAGAAAAACACCCATAGGTTGTTATCATTTTCCATAAGTGACACAGGATCAATTAAGCGACAAATACAAGACATTAAGGGAATTTTGAGGTCAAAAATGGGCCTCCTATGGAAATTATAAAATAATAGTGAAAATAATAAAATAAGATTAGATTACATCATCAAATTTTAGAGGGAAAGAAGAAGAAACTATTTTTCAACTCTTATTTTCAACTCATCTCCCTATGGGTTTACTCAAATTTCGAGCAGGAACACTTGTTGGATGTAGAATTTGATTCATCATCCAAGAAGTACCCATGTTGCATACTTTTGATGGACCCCAGTACATGAAAAATGAGAAATACATGAAAAATGTGATTTCAATCACATTTTTTCATGTATTTCTCATTTTTCGTTTAATAGGGTCCATGGAAAGTTTTCAACATGGGTACTCCTTGGATTTGGAATTAAATTTTGCATCCAACAAGTACTCCCACTTGAAATTTCAGTAAAACCTTCAGGAGATAAGACGAATATACGAGTTGAAAAAGTAGTTTTATTATTTTATTATTTTTTAATTTTTTTACTTTTTTAGTCCAAAAATGGTGAATCACCCCCCATGGTTGACATCATCATATTAAATCCTATTGGTTTTTATAAAGTTTTTTTTGGTTATACATTTTTCTTAAAAGGCTCATTTTAGGCCTCAAAATTTCCCTAATGATTCGATATTTGACATTTGGACAAGTGATTGGCCCCACTACTCAGGGGATGAGCATCGGTATTGTAACAAGAATTATGTAACTCCCAAGGCTACCAACTTTAATTATCAAGCCAGGGTTCATACAAACTTAAGAGGTATCGACACTATATGTGCAACATATAATGTGTCCTTCTTTAGTTGTCAAGATGTAATGGAGTGCATGTACTGAAACCAAATCCTAAACTAATTTTAGAAAATGAAATGCTTGAAATGGAAACCTTAACCTATTGCAAGAAAAAAGAGTACAAGGAAAGAAACATATTCTAATTGCGTAAAGATCATGAACTAAATGTAAAAGAAACCTAACTTAACCCTATTTATCACATGTGATGATTTAAGCTAACTGAGCATGGAGTCTGATCTAGGGAGTATTAACTACTATGTGCATAAAATAACTCTTTTTTAATCTTTCTATTTTATAAATGCAAATGCTAATCCTCACTTGTTATTTGGCAAGGGAGACAGGTATGGAGGAAGAGGGTTAAAATGGTCTTGATGGCATGGCAGTCAAGTAGAGACCTAATCCCAGCTAGCCTCAATGATGATTTTTCTCAATTCGGGCTCAAAACAGGCCACTACAGTATTTCCTATAGGATGTACTAGTTCTCCTACAGGATTCCCTCGTTCTCCTACACGATCCCCTATTTTACTATAGGATGTCACATATTTAATATATGAAATAATAATTCATCGAATGACCAATAAAATCAAATCCAAATTGGATGTGACAAATTTTTTTTATTGACTAGGATGTCCTAAGTCCCCATTCCAAGTGGAATCACTCAAAAATATCTCTATTAACCCATGCTAAAAAATAGCAAAAAATTACTAGTCGAAAATCTAGAAATTCGAGAACTAGTGAGCTAGTAAATCTATAAAATTCCTAACCTAATCAAGTGAAAATAAAATGGGGTAGTTCTTATTATGAAATAGAATTATTTTTTGATATAATGCAAATGGAACCAACTTGATTGAAGCTTGCTAGCATGCTCCAAAAAATAGCAGAAATTTACTGTAGTTGACATAAAGGAGTTCCAGAAATCTAGATTTGGGAATAAGAAAGCTAATCCAAGTAGCTCAAATATTACTATGACCTTTCAAAGATTTTCTAAGGATGAAATGATGCTTGTGGTCATCCAAAAAAACTTCTATAAACAATTTAACCCAATCCTACAACAAGAAATCATTAATACTAAATGCAGAAATGGAAAGAAATAAAAACAAGAGATGCATGTGAATAAGAAGTGAAAAAAAGGAAAGAAATGATAGAAAAAAGCTCTGGGGCTCTTGGGATGGTCAAGCTCCAGGAAAATCAGAGACCTATGGAGGAGAACAAGATTTAGAAGATAAACATGACACCAATTTTCATTATTTTCATCAATACATTACATCCCTACAAGAAAATACAATGGAGTTGCAGAAATATGAGTTTTCTCCACAAGAACACTAAAATATCTCCCTAGAGGCAAATTCAACTTGGTACTTATACAAAATGATTAGGAATAATTCCCCATGAATGTAGGAATCTTTCCCCATGAATGCAGGAATCTTTCCCCATGTAAATCATGTGATTAGTGGATCTCGTTCTGAATATAAGGAATCTGCATTAAATGGCAAGGAACACATTCCTATATTTTTTCAATCATTGGAGTTCCACAATTTGTGCCATAGTTCCATAATATCTTGTTGATTTATTATTTAATAGTGATCCTCCTATAGTAAGTAGAAAGTCCCTAAATTACCTCCTCCAAATCTTCATAATCTACCCAATATTCACATAATATTCCACAAAAATAAATCATATTAGGCACAAATATGAAATTATTCATAAACCTTCCTAATGAATATATTAAAGTTAAAAATACATTATATAATGCAAAAAGAGAGGTTTAATGTGTTGAAGGATGGTCATAGGCCTTAAGTTATGTTTAATTTAGAGGCATGGACCTTAATTTATGTCTAACGTAGAGGCCCATCATACCCCCCACTGAAAGTGTTTCTCATCCTCTAAGCAACTTAGTAACCTCATTGTGCCTCATTCATGGCCTTGGTGGCCTCTCTCTTGTGCATTAAGAATGTTGGCTGTAAGTTCTACAAGGACAACCCCAAAAACATATTTATGCGAAGAAAAATCCTTGTTTCTTGAGATCACTAGTTTTCCTTCTTCCCCTTATTCAAGATGGTTCTTGAATATTTTTCAGTTTGGCAAAGTCTTCCACATCCTCATCAACCTTATTCTACCTTGTTCCACCATTTGGAAACCTTTGAAACCTTCAAAATTTCTTTAGATGAGAACTAGAACATCTTGTATTATTCTTGTCAAAACCACAAGAAACCTACAGGAAACCCTGTTAAAACTACACGAAACCCTTTTTGAGCATAAATGATAGTTTTAGCCTATGACGGGCCCTCAACTTGACTCCCATTCCTTTCTCCCATTTTTATAACATATTTTAGGCATTGGAAAAAAGCTAGAAGGATAGTAAAGAGCTCTTGAAAAGCATATTTTCATCATTGCAGTTTGAGTTTTGTTTTGATGGTGAATGCCTTATTTCCTTTTGTTGCCTTTTTCTTCTCTTTTGTGGCCTAGATGATTGCCTAATGGACTTGGAGTTCTTCGATTTGATTAGGTCTCTCTTAAGCACTGCCTTTTTTTTCTTTTTAGCTTAATTTGTTCCTTTCTTCCTTCTTGTAACAACATTCTGCCTACCTATAGCAATCATTCCTTCTTCCTTTAGAGTCTTCTAACTGTATGGGAGTGATGAGAAATGATGTAGGTTTGTGAAAATGGAGAGGATGCTCTGTTTGTTTTTCAATAAATTTTCAGGGTGAGATAGAGTGTAGGGTTTGTTCTTGAAATTATGAAGTGGGATAGATGAATGATGAATAGACAGTGAATATGAAGTGGATGGAGAGCTTGGAGTGCTGTGGTGATTTAGCCTTTGCAAAAAATTGTTCTTTTAACTGCTAACCTCATTCCTTGAAATCATTACCCTTCATAATTTGGCTTTTCAACATTCCATGAGTGCAGGAGAGAGCTGCAATTAACTAGTTGAAGGAACTTGAGACTGTTGATCTAGCCTTAGCTTATAAAACCTCATCTCTCATGCATTGACAACAAATTTCTAACTATCATATGCTCAAGAGAAGAGGTAAAGAATATTTCATACCTGTACCTACATGATGATTGTTGGAGAGACATGCATGCTACTGCTGAGTTGATGTTGTTGTGCTTCTCATGACTCAAGTACATCTTCTTGACTGCCTTTTTCTTTTTTGTTGATCTTATTTTTCTGATGGGTTGTCTTCTTGTTGATGTGCAGGTGATGGCTTCTTCTGTTGCTACTGAGCTCTGGAGGAGTTTCATTGTGCCTATAGTTATGCTTCTCCTCTTTCAATCATGGTGCTAAAGGTTAGTCCTGGAGCCTATTGTTACTTCCAAATAGGATGTTGTAGATGCCCTTTTCTGAATGTTTGTGTCCTTTTTCTATTGGAGGGTAAATAGGTATTGGAATAAGTGGAAGGTGTGGCCATAGAGTGACATGGTGATGATGGGTGTTGGCTGAGATGTGGTGAAGTCAATTTCCTTTTTTCCTATCCTGAAATAAGCATGCATCATAATTTTTCCATCGGACTGCCTTTCCTGTAGATTTTCAGAACTTCCTGTACTACTAGAGGAAATTCCTGTAGTAATTTAGGACAACCTCTTGTAGCAGACTTGTTTTGTACATATCTCCCAAACGGTAGAATGTATTGACCTGAAACATTATGAGCATGTTTTCATCATCATTATTCATCTCTCCATGAAAAACAAATTGTCAATGGATGCACAGATCTCGAGAAAAACTAAACATGGTTGAAGGTGATGGATGTCAATTTCTTGGAAACCATGTACTAGAATTTGCTTATATTTCTTGTGCATGTTACCATCATCCATATGCATCTCCCCATGAAATAAATTTTTAAACGGATGCATGGATGTCGATAAAATACAAAAATGGATGTAGATGATAGAGGTTGATTTCTCGAAAAACTGTGCACTGGAATTTACTGAAATTGCTTGAGAATGTTACTATCATCCGTATGCATCTCCCCCTGAAACAGATTGGCAAATGGATACATGGTTTTCAAATTATGGAAAAAACAAATTTAAGCTCTATGTATTTTTGTGTCATGTAGTAAAATAAGGCCTTCTTGTAGCTCTTTTAGGACAACAAGCAAACTGAATTGGAAAAGCTTGAGAATGATGTGTGGATGGTGGAAATAAATGAGGGTGATGGATTGGCATGGCCTTGCCTTGTTGGAGCATTTGCAAAAAGGAGGATAAAGTCAAAATTTGACTTATTTTGACTAGGGTTGACCTATTTTTTTCTTTCTTTGGTGGCATCTTGTTTTTGTTCCTTGTACATGTTGGAGAGCACCTACATTCATCAAAGAGATACATGGAGCAAGGATTTTATTTTTTATTTTTTTCTCTTCTACGCCTACTAGTCACCTCAAGGAGGTTTTCAACTAGTAGGTCTGCCTAGGTAACTCAAAGGAGTTTTTCACCTAGGATCTTTTCCTTTTTCTCTTTTTTATTTTTTTTCCAACCCATTGACTGCCTCATGAAGGTTTTCAAACCATAATCCAACTTGAGGCACCTCAAAGGAGGTTTTCACCTGAGATTTTTTATTTTTTCTCTTATTTTTCAATTTCTTTTTCCACCCTACCCTACTTGAAAAAAAAATCACTTTCAAGTATAAGAATACTTCCAATGGAGCCATGTGCACATCAAGATGACATACACAATGATGTGGAGGCTTGAAATGTATGCTTTGACATGTAACTGGATTTGACAAACCAAATGATTTGACTTTGAAAGGATCAAGCATAGTTGAAGAAGAGAATGATGCTCCATCTTGTTGATTTTTTTAAACCAAACCTCAATATAACTTTGATGTCCTTGGTTTTTTTTCTTATTTGGATCATGCTTCATGTCTTCTTATACCATGGCCTTCAAATCGTCCTCTTTTTTCTAATTGCTCTCTTGAATACATGGAGGATTTGATGGTAACCATGACGGAGCTCTCTCGATCTCTGATTTTGATGTTTGCTCTTAATCAATTGCAGCCCATCATTTCATGGTATTCTCTTTTGAATCTTCTTCTTCTCGATGTGGTCCTTCAATGATGTCAAGATAATCTCATTTTTACAATAATTTTCCTGAGCTATGGTGAATGCCGTTGATCTCAAGAGGAGATGCTTGGAAGTGTTGTACCTCAACATTGTAAGTGGGCTAAGCTACTTCAATGTGTGGGTTTGGAAATGGTGGTACATGGAGTTGAGCAGGAGTGGATATTTGAGATGGATGTGGTTGTGGTTGTGGTGGTGTTGGAAATGAATGGTAGGGATAACATGGAGTTGGCTATGGAGGATATTGAGGAAAATATTGAGGATATTGTGGATGGCTCCCATAAGTTCCTTGCCAACCTTGTTGCCAAGATTGGTTTTGGGGTTGAGATGGACAAGGTTGCCAAGGAAAGTGTGTGCTCCAGTTACTTTGATATGAATGTGCATAAGATTGAAATTGTGAATTGGGCTCTTGCATCATGTCAAGTTGAATAGGCTGCCATGGTCATCTTGGTGCTACATAACATAGCTGCATTGGCAATTGACTTGCTCCATTGTCCTCTTGATGAACTTCCTTCAACCTTGGTAATGAGGAAAAACATTTAACATCATGTGATTCTACATGGACAACATGAATATCAACATCTTATTTTTGCTCATTTTGTATTCTTAACATTTCTACTTGTTCACTTTGACAACTAATAACTTTTGTTTTAAAGTTATCAAGAAAATTTCCAAGTTTAGCTTGACTTACCAATCTCAATGACGATTTATGTACTCTTTCCCTACCTCTTGATATGTGTTTGCATGTTTCAAAAACTTCTTCAAATGATAATTGGTATACATCAACTCTACTCATGAGATCAAGGAGATTAATCCATTCCACCCTAATTGTTCTAAGAAAGAGTGTTTTTAGCGTGTCGGATGCTAAATGATGTAGTTTTTCCCTCTTAACATTATACATGAACCTTTCTATTAGATCCTCTAGCCTCTCATATTCTTTTTGATTCATTCCAAAGGTTTCTTCTTTAAGATCATGATCTTTATATTTTTCTAGAAATATATTTTGCATATCATTACATGATCTTATTGAATTAGTCCCTAAACTCATGAACCATTTAACAACTCTATCCTTCAATGTTGCTGGAAACAATCTCAATTTTTGAGTTTTTAGTAAGTAACCATAAGATCTACAAATAATTTCAAATTCAAAGAGAAAGATTTCTAAATCCTCTAACCTTTGACCATGAAATTTTGGAAGAAAAGATGGAGGGGTGTTCTTCATGTGCACTACCATCAGTATCTTGAATGGGAAATCTGAGAGGATATTCCTCATTATCATCATCTCCATTCATTTCTTCTACATTCTTTTCCATATTCTTCTTCTACCTGCAAAAGTGAATGGTGACGTGGCTCTTACCGCACCACGTGATCAAATGGAAGGTTGGTGTTGGAAAAATTTCGTTTTTGATTGAATGAAAAATATAATGCAATGTAGTTTTCTACTTTTGAAATTAAATATGCCTAATGAAAATATTTTTAGTTTTATTTTTTGCACAAAGTAGAAAGAAATGAATCAACTGGGGAAGAAAAAAATGCATACTTTGACACCTCCCCCGCAATGGTGCCAAAAAGTGATGAGACTCGGTATTGCAACAAGAATGTTGCAACTCCCAAGGCTACCACATTTAATTAACAATCCACAGTTCATACAAACTTAATAGTTATCAGCACTATATGTGCAGCATACAATGTGTCCTTCCTTTGTTGTCATGATGTAATGGAGTGCATGTACTGAAACAAAATGCTAAACTAATTGCAAAAAAATGAAATGCTCGAAATGGTAACCTTAACCTATTGCAAGAAATAAAGTACAATGAAAGAAACATATTCTAATTGCATAAATATCATGAATTAAATGTAAAAGAAACCTAAGTTAACCCTATTTATCACATGTGATGATTTAAACTAACTAAGCATGGAGTGCAATCTAGGGAGTATTCACTGCTATGTGCATGTGTGAATATAAAAGAACTTTTTTTTAATCTTTTTGCATTATAAATGCAAATGCTAATCCTGACTTGTTCTTTGGCAGGGGAGACAGGTATGGAGGAAGAGGGTTAAAATGGTCTTGATGGCATGGAGGTCAAGTAGAGGCCTAATCCCAGCTAGCTTCAATTATGATTTTTCTTAATTTAGGCTCAAAACAGACCGCTACCAGATTTCCTATGGGATGTACTAGTTTTCCTACAGGATCCCCTAGTTCTCCTACAGGATCCCTTCTTTTACTAGAGGATGTTACAGATTTACTATATGAAACTATAATTCATTGAATGACCAATTGAATAAATTCCAAATTGGATGGAACAATTTTTATTATTGACTAAGATGTCTTAGGTCCCCATTCCAAGTGGAATCACTCAAAAAGACCTATGTCAACCAATGCTAAAAAATAGCAGAAAATTACTAGTCGAAAATGTAGAAATTCGAGAACTAGTGAGCTAGTAAATATATAAAATGCCTAACCTAATCAAGTGAAATGCAATGGGGTAATTTTTTTATGAACTATAATTTTTCTTTGATCTAATGCAAGTGGAATCAACTTGATTAAAGCTCGTTAGCATGCTCTAAAAGATAGCATAAATTTAATGTAGTTGCCACAAAGGAGTTCTAGAAATCTAAATTTGGGAATAAGAAAGCTAATCCAAGTAGCTCAATGATTACTATGACCTTCCAAATAATTTCCAAGGATGAAATGATGCTTTTGGTCCTGAAAAATAACTTACATCAACCATTTAACCCAATCCTACAACAAGAAATCATTAATACTGAATGCAGAAATGGAAAGAAATAAAAACAAGAGATGCATGTGAATAAGAAGTGAAAAGAAGGAAAGAAAATGATACAAAAGGGATCTGAGGCTCTTAGGATGGCTAAGCCCAAGGAAACGCAGAGACCTATGTAGGATAACAAGATTTAGAAGCTAAACATGACACCAATCTTCATTATTTTCATCAATACAATTACATCCCTGCAAGAAAATACAATGAAGCTGCGGAAATACAAGTTATCTCCACAAGAACACTAAAAAATATCTCCCTAGATCAAAATTTGACTTAGTACTTATAAAAAATTATTAGGAATCATTCCCCATGAATGGAGGAATCTTTCCCCACCAAAATCCCTTGATTAGTGGATATGGTTCCCAATACTAGGAAGTTGCATTAAATGGCAAGGAACACATTCCTAGATTTTCTCAATCATTGGAGTTCCACAACCTATGCCATAATTCCATAATATCTTGTTGATTTATTATTTAATACTGATATTCCTGTAGTAGGGAGCAAGTCCCTAAATTATCTCCCACTCCAAATCTTCATAATATACCCAATATTCTCATAATATTCCACAAAAATAAATAATATTAGGTACAAATATGCAATTATTCATAAACCTTCCTAATGAATATATTAAAGTTAAAAATACATTATCTAATGCAAAAATATAGGTTTAATGTGGTGAAGGCTGGTCATATGCCTTAATTTATGTTTAATTTAGAGGCATGGGCCTTAAGTTATGTCTAATTTAGAGGCCCATCATTAGGCATTCCTAGTAATAGCCTCTTTGGATAATAAGAACAACTTCCAATGTTTATTTACCCATCTTGACAATATCCCAACTGATCTGACTGATTGGATTTATGGTAAGAAAAAACAATTAGCATCATATATGTAATTCCCAAATCCCAACCCTAATATACCAGTCAAATTTAGTCTACTCCACCGTTTAGGTTGAACATATTTGGTCACCCTTTATCAATTACTCTTTAACATATATATCCTACCAACATCTTGACAGCTCACTTTGTACCAATTGTCATCTGCCTTGGAGGAAGTCTTCCCCCTATCAAATTTGACCACATGGTCTAATCATCAGCCAAAATGTGAGGTCTCTCTGGCCAAACCAATGCTTCAAATTAGAATATTTTTTTTCTAGAGCCCATTGGTACAGTTGGAAAGTAGGTTGGGTTGGTAAATATGGTTTCTTGGGTCCACAATTATGGAAAACCATACAACTCTGGCAAAAGCGAAAGGAAATTTCTCGTTGGCTATAATTGAAATAGATAAGGCCCATCATCAACATGGTGGGAAGGAGGAGTCATTGGATTTCCTAATCCAAAAAACCATAAAACTATCGCGAGACACTATGAACCAAATTCTATTTTGATTTGTTGATTGTATTCACTGTCATACCATAGGATCAAGCCACAAGATCTTCTTCTCTGAGGATTATTTCTCCTAACTCCTCAGTTCATAGATCCATAAAAAAACCTTAAATTTTCTTTGCAATTCCTTGCTATTGACCTCCATCAATTGTTTCAGACAGCACTATTGGTTCCCAACTTACAATGCTAGATTCATTATATACCTAATATTCTTTATAGCTTGAGTTCAAATTCACCAGCCACAACAAACCATCATAATTGTTGCTTTGAGCCATGAAACCTGAGACATAGCTGATTTAGGATCAAAACTAAGATGTTCTAGAAAAACCAATATGACCAAAGATCTTCACAATGGAGAAATCACAAGTTCATCCTCATAGTAACCATAAGGTTATGTGCAGTATTTTTGTAACCAACCACACAAGATTTTCCACCACCACACACTACATTTAATCCATCTCTCTGTCAATATGCATTTGAAGCTTCCTATTTGTGTACTATGGTTTTTCCTTCTTATGGGTTTTCCTCACAGATTTGTTTTAGAGCTTTTGGAGGCTACATCCATGATAGACAAGTTCCAACAAAGTCCCTAATATTGTATGTTACTCAGCCATGTTGTAATACTTCATGAATATGTTTATGCCACGCCCATACAATTCTCACCTCTGTGTTCTATGTTTCCCATACTTCCATATGTCACATATCATTTAGCTAAGGATTGTGCTGGCTATGACTAATAGATTCATCACTTAAAGCATTCTATTATGTCCTCTTTGTCCATAAATTTTTAGTACATAATTTACATACCTTACTCTGTAAATTGAACTTCCACCAACTCTCTCTACCACTTTTACCCTTGTAAGGAGAAGAAAGTCATTGATTAACGTACATAGTGCTTAGTTCTTGAGTGCAATTACGAAACAATTTCCTAAACAGTGAGCTGTATTACCATCCGTCATCATGTATTTCGCTCCTCTATAAGTGCACTCCTCTATAGTCACACAAACAAAACACATGAACATATATTTCAACTTGATAAAAATATAGACTAGCATAACATAGAAGGAAAAACACATTCAATTTCAATAAAACGTTGGAAACGTTACACTATTGTGGTTGATTTACATAAAGTCCAGAAAATATTAAAGAGTAATTCATATTGACAGTAACATAAATTTCCATCTCAAATTTATACTATTTTCACAACCATGCAAAATTGTAGAATATGCTAAAAAGTTTTAAAAGTGAAGTTGTACACACTACAACGTAAGCACTTCTTTAATAGATTTCGAGGCTACATCTTTAAACAAGTATGTCAATACACATTGTTAAGTACGACAAAAATTGCCACCGAACATATATAAAGTCGGTACCAGGGTTGGAATTTGACGTGCAAAATGCCCGTCACAAGGCATTTTGACCGTATTTCACGTTTAAAAATTTTAAAAAGCCGTTTTTTGTGATGGGCTTTCAAAGTTCTAAAACGTATTTTTTACTGTTCACTTTTTTGCAAAAACGTCATTACTACCCTCTCAAACAACAATCTTATAAAGAAGTGCAGTAATATTTGGAATTCTCTAATATTTGTTTTTATTGAAATAAATTAATTTCATGTTATTTAAAGTTATAGGTGTATGTTATTTAAAGTTATAGGTATATATTTGATAGCAGTAATATATTATATTGAATGATTAATAATTAAGTACCGTAATATTTGGAATTTATATTATAATATTTGTTTTTATTTAAATAAATTAAATTTATATTGTTTATATTTAAATAAATTAAGTTTATTGGGTTTATTGCCGCATGTATGATATACATGGGCTTTACATGTACTAAAGGGAGGTCGGCCATGAATAAGCAACCCCCTTAACATGAGGAGGGAAACGTATATATATATGAGTGAAGGAAGAGCTCATTTCACTCATCGACTTTCCCTTGAAGAGCTCTTCGCATAAGAGACAAGGGAAGTGCGAACTTACGAGATCTCTCCAGAACCACGTCTACAAGCCTCACAGGTGTCGTGGAATATAACTGGACTCAATCTCGTTTGCCACATTCGTCCCTCTCATTCCAAGTAGCAGGTCAAACCGCTGATGGTTGGAAGCTCTGCAACAAAAGGACGCGTTGGGTCACTTCGCGAGGTAACTTATTAAGGTATAACGATGAACTATCGAGGTTTTATTTGATCTAAGGAAACCCTAATAACATCTGGCTCTGTCAGGTATCCTGTGCATTCCATTGCTCGATAACCTCTATCAGGTAATTTACTCTCTGCTCACGATTTTACTGCTAATTTTTTCCTTCCGATTTGATTTCCGTGTCTAATCCAGTGCGTCTCTGGTTCGCAGGTATTTCAGGTTGTTGTATTACTATTCGTGTTTCAAGGGAGATTCAAAATGAAAACATTGTCTTACATCAGTTGATGCGTTTGATTTTCAGGTCGGTACTATTTCACGTTGATCCTGAAGCTTGTTTTTTCAGACTATACTACAGGCCTCGTTACTTGAGGGACATTGCCATTTTAGTGTATTAGGATCTTTTAGGGTTTTAACGTGGGATAGAAAGTTACGGTTACACTTGTTTTACTGTAGTTTTTGTGGGTAAATGAAAAAATCTGTCATAAACATGATGCTATCAACTTTGGACTGTGGATAAGGGCTTTTGTGGAGTTATATAGATACATAATTTTTAACTTAATGTCTTATATATTTATCTCGTGGTCATACTTTTTTCAATAGTTCGTTGTTTCATATTTCTGAAATTTTTGTTGTGGCTAGAGTTTGATTGTAAATTGTTGGCTTTAAATGATAATTTAAATATATGAAATGGAAAACCATCAAGCGTTTTACCTTGGACTGATTATATACTTTAAATGAGCAAATTTCAAATGATCAACACTTTTTATTGAAACCTCCACAATTGAGTTTTTTCAAATTTCGGTTTTACCTTTGCACCTGATTATATACTTTTAAATGAGCAAATTTCAAATGCTTCAAAACTTTTTATTGAAACCTCCACAATTGAGTTTTCCAAATTTTCGGTTTTTTCCTTACGATAAATATATGAAAATTTTCAACATAATTATTTATTGAATGGTAATTTTTTAATCAAAAGTTTATTAGTGAAGGGTTAATTTATTATGAGAACATCACTCTTGAAGGGCAAAATTTTTAATATAAAGTTTCTTGACGGGAAGCATAAGGACCCAAAACGTCAAAAAAAAATTGTATGACGGGTAAAGAGAAATCCAAATTCCTACCCTGGTCAGTGCTATGAAAATTATAGAACATAAAACGCAATAACATTGTTAATCTAAAGCTATGAGATGTACATAAATTGTGACGGAGTGTTTTGTTTGCTTCAAGACATTTTTATCAAGGGATTTTTTTTTATAAAGTTTATTTTATTTAGTACATAAAATTAATCATATTAAGTACCAAATGGTTTCGATTTTGATTTTTTTAGTAAAAACTAATTAACAGGAAGAGATACTTAAAAAATTTATTAAATTCATTTTACAATTAAAAATATTAATATATTTTAAATTTGGTTTAAAATTTTATAATAAATTTTCAACTAAATTAAAATAGATATAACTAACGATAAATTTGAACCTTCTTATAACTACTATAACAGATAATTTCAATAAAATATTTTATAAAAACTAAATATAAGATATTCCATAAATATTTTATAAACTAATATTAATTAATATATATAGATATAATTATATAATTATATTTTTTCCTGTTTCTACAATTATTTATTTAAATTTAAAGATTACTATCAGGTATTTTTTATTTTTATTAATTTTATTATTAATTTAAAGTTCTATTTTCCTTAATTAAAAAATATTGGTTTAGTTATTTTTTTATGGGGTTTTCGTATTTTGCTATTGTTATCAATTTAATTTAGTTAATTAATTTATTAATTAATTATAGTTTTTTTTTGATATATATTTTTAATTTAATTAACTTTATATATATATATATATATATTCCTTTTATATATATATATATATATCATTTTTATGGTTTAGTGAAGTTTTTATATTTTGTTGGTCTAATTTATAGGAATTTGAACTTTGAATCTCATGTTTTAGAAGTTACTTCATAACAATGTGATCACAAATTGAGCTACATCTCTTGGACATGACTTATTGAAGTTGCCTTTGTAGAATTTATTAAATGATTATTTTATTGTTTTTAGTGAATGATGTTGTATTTCTAATGTTCTTCTTAAAATTTTCTTTTGAACCTTCTTAAGCATCTCCAAGTTACTTTTTCCTTGTTAGATTAGGTCCCATCAATATTTTGATGATGAACTGACTGAGGGTTCAAAATATAGACTAAAAAATATTGTTGTAATTAATCTGAAAAAGTTATTATTCATCTTTACT
>APFE030328686.1:329799-339962 GCA_000404065.3 Pinus taeda
AATTGGTATTAATATTAATATTAATAGTAATGAATAATTATTATTATTGTAATTATTCAATTAATAATATTAATATTAAATGATATTAAAATTAGTAATATAATATTAATATTAATAGCTATCTCTTGATATTAATTAATTTCTAGGCTTTATAATATCAATCATGGTCAACCATTTTTTATAAAATGAATCATGGTCAAACATGGTTAACCATGGTCCAATGTTGCATTGCAACAAATATTATCTCAATATGAAAATAAACCATGGTCAACCATGTTCAGTCATGTTTATTTTAGAGTTTATAATATTCATCTTAGGTTTTATATATCTTGGGTTTATAATATTAAACGCTTGGATTTAATATTATTCCCTTGGGTTTATAATACATTGTGGTTTAGGTATTAATCTGTTGGATTTATTAATCCAAGGGTTCATATTCTTAGGGTATAATATTATTCATAGGGTTTATAATAGTAATCTTAGGGTTTAATATAATGCTCTTCGATTTATAATCATGGTCAGTCATGATCAACCATGGTCCAACATCACACTATGACATAGATTGTCTCAATATGAAAATCAACCATCGTCAACCATGGTCAGTGATATTCAACCAAGTTCCAATATCACATTGTGACACAGATTGTGTCAATATGAAAATCGGCCATGGTCAACCATGGTGAACAATTTACCAACATTGCATTGTGATAAATCTTGTCTCAATATGAAAATCAATCATGGTCATTCATGGTCATCCATGGTCCAACATCACACTGTGACAAAGATTATCTCAATATGAAAATCTACCATGTTTATTTTACTGTTTCTAATATTTATCATAGGGTTTATGTACCTTGGTTTATATTATTTATCTTACGGTTTATCATATGATTTTCTTAATATGAAAATCAACCATGTTAAACCATGTTCAACCATGGTCAATTAAGGCCAATGATGGTCAATCATGGTCAACGTTGCTTACACATGGTCGAACATGGTCAATTATGGTGAATAATGGTTAACCATGGTTAACAATTGTCAACAATGGTCCAACATCACATTTGACAAAGTTTGTCTCAATATGAAAATCAACATGGTCAACCATGGTCCAATGTCGCATTGTGACAAAGATTGTCTCAATATGAAAATAAACCATGGTCAATCATGGTCACATTGTAACAAAAGAGTGTCTCTTAGTCCAATGTCACATTGTGACAACCATGGTCAACCATTGTCCAACGTCACATTATGACAAAGATTGTCTCAATATGAAAATCAACCATGGTCCAACATCGCATTATGCCAAAGACTATTAATATATGAAAATCAATCACGGTTGACCATGGTCCAATGTCACATTGTGACAAAGATTGTGACAATATGAAAATAAATCATGGTCAACCTTATTTAATTTAGGGTTTATAATATTTATCTTAGAGTGTATATATCTTGGATTTTTAATATTAATCCCTTGACATGATAAAATCAACCATGTTCAACCATACTTTATAACATCAATCATGATCAACTATTGTTAATCATTGTCAACCATGCTCCAACATCACATTCTGGCAAATATTGTCTGAATAAGAAAATAAACCACGGTCAACCATGCTACAACGCCACAAGATAAAGATTATCTCAATATGGAAATCAATCATGTTCAACAATGATTTAATGCCGCATTGTAACAGATATTGTCTCAATATGAAAATCATCCATTGTCAACCATGTTTATTTTAGGGTTTATAGTATTTATCGTAGGGTTTATCTCAATATTAAAATCAATCATGGTCAACCATGGGCATATCTCACATTGTGACAACCATGGTCAACCATGGTCGAACTTCGCATTGCAGAAAAGATTGTTTTAATATGAAAATCAACCATGGTCAACCATGGCCCAACATTGCATTGTGGCAAAGATTGTCTTGATATGAAAATCAATCATGGTCAAGCATGGTCAACAATTGTGCAACGTCAGATTATGACAATGATTGTCTCAATATAAAAATCAACCATGGTTAACCATGGACAATAATGTTTATTCCACGGTTTATAATATTTATATTAGGATTTATATACTTTGGGTTTCTAATATCAATCCCTTGGGTTTAATATTATTCCCTTCGGTTTATAATATCCCTTGGGTTTATTAATCTAAGGGTTCATATTCCTAAGGTATAATATTATTCATAGGGTTTATAATATTGATGCTAGTGCTTATTATTCCCTATATTTTATAATTCCATAGGGTTTATAATATTAATCCTATAGTTTATTATTCCCTTAGTTTTATAATATCAATCATTTGGGTTTATTAATCTAAGGGTTAATATTTCTAAGGTATAATATTATTCATAGAGTTTATTATATTAATACTAGGGCTTACTATAAATCCCTTGGGTTTATAATAATGGTCAACCATCATCAGCCATGGTCCAATGTCGCATTGTGATAAAGATTGTCTAAATATAAAAGTCAACTATGGTCCAACATCCCATTATGGCAAAGATTGTCCTGATATGAAAATCAACCATGGTAAACTATAGTCAACCATTCTTATTTTAAGGTTTATAATATTTATTTTAGGGTTTATATACCTTGGGTTTATAATATTAATCCGTTGGGTTTAATATTATTTCAATGGGTTTATAATCTCTTTGATTTTTAGCATCAATCCCTTGGATTTATAATATCAATCCCTTGGGTTTATTAATCTAAGAGTTCATATTCCTAGGGTGTAATATTATTCATAAGGTTTATAGTATTAATCATTGGGTTTAACATAAATCCCTTAGATTTATAATCATGGTCAACCATGATCCAACGTCACATTGTGACAAAGATTTTCTCAATATGAAAATCAACCTTGGTCCAATATCAGATTATGACAAAGATTGTCTCCATATGAAAATCAATCATGGTCAATTAGGTCCAACATCACATTGCCACAAAGATTGTCTCAGTATGAAAATCAACCACAGTAAACCATGGTCAACCTTGTTTATGTTAGGGTTTATAATATTTATCTTGGGGTTTATATACCCTAGTTTTTTAATATTAATCCCTTGGGTTTATTTATCTAATGGTTCATATTCTTAGGGTATAATATTATTCTCAGGGATTATAATATTAATCCTTGGGTTTAATATAAATCCCTTTGATTTATAATCATAGTCAACCATGGTACAACGTCACATTGTGACAAATATTTTCTCAAAATGAAAATCAACCATGGTCTAACATCACATTGTGACAAAGATTGTTTCAATATGAAAATCAATCATGGTCAACCATGATCATCCATGGTCCAATGTCTCATTATGAAAAAGATTGTCTCAATATGAAAATCAACCATGGTCAACCATGGTCGACCATGTTTATATTAGAGTTTATAATATTTATCTTAGGGTTTATATACCTTGGGTTTATTATATTAATCCCATGGGTTTAGTATTATTTTCTTGGGTTTATAATACTTTAGGGTTTTAGAATTAATCCCTTGATTTTATTATTCCATTTGGTTTATAAGATCAATCCATTGGGTTTATTAATCTAAGTGTTCATATTCCTAGAATATAATATTAATCCATATTGTTTATTATGTTAATCCTAAGGTTTAATATAAATCTCTTGGGTTTATAATAATAGACAACCATGGTCAACCATGGTTCAATCTTGCATTGTGACAAAGATGGTCAAATATAGTCAACAATGGTTCAACGTCGCATTGTCCCTTGGATTAATAATATTATTAATTCATTGGGTCCATTAATCCCTTAGGTTTGCTCATTAATCCTTTGGGTTATATTTATATATTTTTAATATTAATATTAAATCCATATTTATTAACAGCTATCAACATATATCAATCACATTTAATAATGTAATCGTGCATGTGATTGACATACATTTATCACTATATCAATCACATATAAATGTGATTGTGCTAATATTCGTTAAGCTATCTTAATTCAATTCATATTTTAATATTCAATCTTCTAGATAAATTGTTTATGGTAACTTAGAAAGATGCTCTCTTTTCCACCATTATCGATCTTTGTTGTGAAGGTCTTCTCTGCACTTATCTACTCCGTTGCGTTTACCAGTTTCAATAATCATAATTAGATTGTGTCATTTAGTCAGTCGTTGTATGAAGAGGGTGAGTGGTATTCCAAGTGACAAAATATAATTAATAAAACGTCTTTTGTGTAGTTATCTATTTTGTAAATAAAGTTTATCATTCCTCCTTTCTTTCTCGAGAAGTATATATTTGAGAATTATATATTGCGGGAGATAATAAGACGAAATCGAGAAGTATATATGGGATGAGATAATAAGACAAACTGATCGAGAATCTGAGATATTAATCAGCTTACGTAGAAGTCAAGTAGTAGTAACTCTGTTATTTACTTATATCTGATAATAAGATAGAAGCATGTATAATGTTCGTGATAAAAATATGTATAATATTAGTGATAAGCATGCACAAATATTCAGATTTATCATAAGCATTGTTGAACATTTGATATAATTATTAAAGCTACACGTTGCATTAATACTAGTATTGAAATTTATGACAATTCCATATTTGTTTTCAGAGTGTGTTTATCTCGTGAAGGTTGAAATTTATGACAATTCCTATTGGTTTTCAGAGTGCGTCCATCTCGTGAATGTTAACCAGCTGTGGTTATTTAAAAAAAATAAAAAAGCATTAAAATCTGAAGCCTTTTTCAAAACATTCGTACATATTTCAGAGATAAAGAAGATACGAAAACATACACATTATATATCTGTCTGTCAATTAAGATCTTTTATATATAATTTTGTTCTAGGGTGATTATAGTTGAGATATTTTATATATTCCTTTGTTTTAGGGCGATGACAGTTTAAAATTTAGACAATAAATTCGTTTGAAAGGGATGATTTGTTTTTATTTTCTCATTTATGTTTTTGTACACAAGACATTTACAAAGGAATGTTACAAGTTTGAAAGAAAATTAGAAGATGGGAAATAGGGAGAGAGAAAGAGAGGAGGAAGAGGGAGTGAGGATGGGAGAGGAGAGATAGAAATAGGGAAACACATGAGAGAGATAAAAAGGAATAGGTATTGAGAAGTGGGAAAGGGAGAGAGAGAAAGTGGAGGGGTTGGTGAGAGAGAAAGAGAGTGCAGAGGAGAGAGTGAAATGGAGGGAGATAGAGATAGGGAGATATATAGCTGGAGGGCATGGGAGAGAGATAGATGGACAGGGGATTCAGGGATGGGAGACCAAAAATAACAAGAAGAGGGTGTAATGAGGGGGAGAGAGGGGGTAGAGTCTGAGACATGACAAAGGAAGAGAGAGGAGCCAAGAGAATAGGGAAAGGGAAAGAGAGATAGAAAGATGGAGGCATAGGGTGAGAGAGAGAGAGAGAGAAACTGATAGGGAAAGGAGGAGAGAGAGTAATGGTGAGGGGGGAGAATGAGTGATGGGGAGGGGAAGAGAGAATAGGGGAAGTAGGAAAGGGGGAGAGAAATAGAAAGAGGGATAGGTAGGGAGAGAGATAGAAAAAGGGATATGTAAAGGTGTAGAGAGAGAGTGAGAGAGAGAGAGAGAGAGAAAGAAGAAGGAGATATACAGATAGAGAGAGAGGGAGAGAAAAGTTGGGGAGAGAGACAACGAAATGGGGAAAGGGAAAGAGACAGAAAGAAGGGAACATAGGGAAAAAGAAAGGGAGAGAAACAGATAGGGAAGTGGGGAGAAGGAGGAGGGGATGGAGAGAGAGAGAGTGATGGGGAAAGGAAAAACCATAGGGGTGGAATATGTTAAGGGAGAGAGAGTCTCATGGCGAAAGGAAATGACATAGGGGGGAATGCGGAAAGGGAGAGAGATAAAAAAATGAATGGGAGAGGGTTGGAAATAGAATGGGATAGCAAAATTAGTAGAGAGAGAGAGAAATAAGAGTCAAACATGAGGGGCGAGAGACTTGGAAGGAGAAGGGAAGCGAGAAGGAGGGGCTTGGCGGTTTAGGGGAAAAGAGTCATAGAAATAGAAAAGGGGCAAGAATGTATGGATAAAGAAGGATATAAAGTTAAAATGTAAGGAGAGAGAGAGGGATATGGTGGGGAGACATAAGGAGAGAGAGAGAAGTGGAAAAGGAGGGGTGGAGGGAGAGAGAGAGGGGAGGGGGAGAGGTGGGAGAGAGAGAGGGGAGGGGGAGAGAAGGGTTGGGGAGAGATATGGAGGAGAAAGGAGGATAGAGGGAAAAAGAGAGGGAGGATAGACAGTGTGTGTTAGAGAGAGAGAAGGAGAGGGGAAGAGAGGGATTAATAGGGAAAATAAGTGAGAGAGGGGAAGGGAAACAAAGAGATAGATAGAGAAAGGGATAAAGAGGGGGGGATAGAAATGGGTAGAGATAGAAGGAGGCTTAGGGAAAGGGGGGGAGAGAGAGAGGGATATAGGATAGAGATATATGTTGGGGGAGAGGGCAAGTGAAAGAGAAAGAAAAGAGCACGGGAAGGCACGCATGATAGAAAGGAAAAGGTCAAGGGAGCAAGAGAGTTGGGGCAATAAGAACGAGAGAGGGGGGGTATAGAGAAATAGGTGGGGGGAGAGAGATAAAGAGGGAGAGAGGGGAGATGGGGAATGAAGAAGGAGAGGGAGGGAAAGAGGGGGAATGAGTTGAGAGAGTTTTTTTTTTGTGGGGGAAGGGGGGGTTGGCAAAGATAGAATGAGGGAGGCATGGGGAGAGGGAAAGAAAGGGATGAGGAAAGGGGTTGAGAGATGTGGGAGAGTAAAGAGAGAAATATAGGGGAAACAAGAGAGAGGGAGTGGGCGGGGGGGTTGGAGGGTGGCAGAGAGAGATATAGAGAGAGAAGAGGCTAAGGGAAGGAGAAAGAGAAATATAGGAGGATGACATAAGGGTAGAGAGAGAGAGAGAGAGAGAGAGAGAGAGAGAGAGAGAGAGAGAGAGGCTGAAGGGAGGGAGGGATACAGAGAGAGAAGGTGAGAGAAAGAGAGCGATTGAGAAAGGAAGAGTGGCGGAGGAGGGTGTGGGAATGGACAAAGATATAGAAATAGGGATAAGTTGATGGGGAGAGATAGAAAGGGATAGGGAAAGGGGTATAGAGATATGGACAATTATAAAAAGACATAGGGGGAGGGATAAAGGGAAGGACAGGAGATGGGGGAGGTAAAGGGAGAGTGTCGTAAGGGAATGTGGAGAGAGGCAGAAAGAGATAGGGGAAATTGGAGAGAGAGAGAGAGCAAAGGGAGACAAATGGGGATAGAAAGAGAAAAGAGGAAATTTGGAGTTTGGGGGAAACGAAAGATAGAGAGTGCAACCAACAAGGAAAGGGAGAGAAAAGGAAAAAGGGATAAGAAGAAGGGAAGAGATAGAAAAAGTTATAGAAAAGGGAAGAGGGAGTACTTAGAGAAAGAGAAAAAGACATAAAAAAAAATAGATAGAAACTAAAAAAATTTTTAAAATAAGATGAAAAAGATTATAAAATATAATTTTAATTATTTATCTTTTCAAGATAAAATAATTATTTATTTTTAAAAATTTGAAATTATGAAAAAAAATTACTCTGTCCCAACAAACTTAACTACAATTTCAACGTCCACTTACATTTATAAGTTATGAAATATTTCAACGTCCACTTACATTTATAAGTTATGAAATATTTAAACGTAAGAATCATTGTGAAAGCAACTGATCCCAAAATTTTAACGGCATCCATAAGTAAATTAAAAGAAGTCTTTGAGGAGTCGAATAATTTGGTTCAAATTAAACTAAAAGAAGCTTTTACAGGCCAAAGATCTACGGTTGAACGGGCACCATATACAATTAATATTGGCATCACATAGGTGCACGAGACAGGAGCTATTCTTGGAGGTCTCCCACGCACACGGGATTTTATAACACTAAACAACGTCAACAACGGAAGAGGAGTGCACATCACACTCTTTCTTTATTGTGCAGCGAGTTTAAGCCGTTTCATTCATATGAACGCATGGCAGAAAACTGTTTTATGGATATTTAACCACATAGATGTCGATAGATTTAGCAGTATACGTTGGGGTTGGAAAGGAGATACTGCTCCATCTTCTCGAACATAGCATTCATGTTCTCCTTCACCTCTTTTACTTTTGCTTCGTCAAACTCAGCACCAGGGGCGGTTTCGTAGTTGGAGGTCCTGCTTATCACACACCCTCCTTCTTCCTTGGCAACAAATTTAATCTCATAGCTCAAAGCAACCAGTTGGTTCCCAAGCGGTCCTCCTTCGATTACTGTATACTTATACACCAACTTCTCTTCGTCAATTTCATCCACTCTATCCTTGACGTAGCTGTACTCCTTTATAGCTGCCACACGAAAATGGAAAACAATATAATTATGGCAATGCATTGAAAATTTATCCAACACCATCTGTGTCAGGTACGCTATTTCATTGGAATAAATAATTAGAAGCGCAAGTATAAGGATCTATATGTAAGTTTGGTTCAGATAAATTGTTGTTGTGAATGTGGTTTGGCATTTGCCTACATCGATGTGAATGTGGTTTGACATTTGCCTACATCGATGTGAACCAGTGCGCAGTTAAAATTCCTTACAGGAGCAAGAAATGATAACAAGGTTAATGAGGATAGTACCTTCTGGAGTAAAGTTGAATTGTTTGATGGTGCCCACGCCTCCATCTCCTTCAAGGATGGTGACAGAAGAGAAAATGTGCGGCAAAACCTCTGGGAGGAAGTTATGACTCTCTTTCACAGTCGCATTCCAAAATCTCTTTGCCTCCACCTGAGATACACGTTCACTTGTTGTAGTCCCAGTCACCATCTTGACTAAATACCTATTGAGTTCTGTCAACGAAACCAAGTATAAGCGGTTTGCTGGAGAATATGAAGGGGGTTGCTATTTATAGGTGATAGCGGTTTATAATCAATCTGTAAATTTTTACGATATTCATGCAACCGATTGATCCGATCTCGACTGACTTTGTCGTTTAGTATTCGATCTTCTAGAATTCCTATATGGGAAGGTGCTATCCAGGCCTGGAATTTCAAATTCTTTTTGCCTGTCAAATTAAAATTTGATGACGTTTTTGTATTTATTTTACTCTTCGTTTTACGTTTTTACTAAATATGTGAGTGTCACGGAAAGTTTTTACATCGCACATACGTCCACCAGATTGGACAACAACATTTACTGTCGCTACTCTATTTCATTTATAGATCACAATTAATAGCTTACTGCACAAGCAACTACTTTCACAATGAAAACACCACATCAACTCCACAACGGCACTGCAGGCATGCATGATGCAGGCATTTAAGAGCAGTGGCATCAATGTTGAAATGAGTGTTCTCAATTATTGAGAGAACTAAATTGTGATCTTGACCTACTTGGATTCTTGAAAAAATTAAAACCAGTTGATTCAGCGTGGACCTTCAACAACCTGCTCTGTTATGTAATGTAAGTTGTGAATTTGTGACTTATCAGTTGATTAACAGTCGGTTCAAAAAGACTCAGAATAATGAGAAAAATTGACCATAACACCAGGAAAAATATGCAAAAATGGAGTTGAAGATACATTTATAAGGTATTATACAGTTGTTGGTTCAAGAACTTATCATAATGATATTGTTGTTCCAAAAATTTACATCCTGTACAGTCGCCGAAAATTGAGTTCACAACGCCTTCCCTACATGACTTGCAGCGGCATTGCTTGCCCCCTTTCATTTTAAGAGATATTTGTACTTTAAGAAATTTAATACTTCTCCATTCTTGATATATCCAGAATTAAAATAGATCTTTAACCCACTTTATAAATTTTATTCATAAATTTAATTTAAAATTTAGAAAAATAATTGATACAATAAATATTAATTAAGTTAAGCTGCTGCCAGAGAACGACGTAAATACAAGCAAAGGACAGGGTCGTCTTTGGCAGGGGATTCCTGCATGCTGTCCTGGGTCGTCTTTGGCAGGGGATTCCTGCATGCTGTTCTGGGTAGATTTTTCCAAGCATGGTCAAACTATACCACTCTGGAATCTCTCCTAGACTTCCTGAAACCCTAGTAGGAAACCCTTACCCTTAAACTCTGATATGCGCCGATTAACAATGAATCTTAGCGAGGAAATACTCAACTCAACCATGTGAAAAGAGCAACTAA
>APFE030328686.1:343314-366967 GCA_000404065.3 Pinus taeda
TAATGGTGATTCTCATTATTATTTATTTAATTCATATACTTTAATCTCATTAAATCCTATCCATATATATTTTCCTTAATACGACAAAATCTTAATCATATTAGAGTAAACCCATTTGATAGGAGGAGATTTACTATAAGAATAAAAAGGTAAAGGTTCAATTTTTTTTTTTTGCAGAGACTCTAAACCCTTTAATCAAACTACACAAACTTTCATAATGAAAGAAGCCAAAGAACTGAAAAAACTACATGCTCCTATTGCTAGATCAGAAAACTTACGCTATACCCCCACAAAAGGAAAGCCCTCTATCTAGGAAAGGGGGCAACATAAACATAAAAAACTAAAGAGACCCACCGGGAAAGGAATCAGGAAACCCAAGAGAAGAAGGAATGAGGCGGCTAGGAAGACAGGGCTAGGATCCAGCACTTGCTAATCTTCCAGCCGTCATCCCTATTAAGATTTTCAGGCCTTTTTTCAATCTCCAGGGCCTCTCTAAACTTCCGATGGTGAAACTGCGCAACCTTGCAATGAAGCGCGCCTCTTCAATACAGAAATGATGTTTAGTCTTCTCGGCATGCTCTGCAAGGGCCGAGGACTTGGCTCTTCCAATAATATTAAAATAAATTATATATAATGAATTATTATAAAAAAAATTAAACTAACCATGAATTTATTTTAGTTTTTACCTGATTTAACTTATTTCCATAAAATGAATTAATAATTTAATAATAATACATATTAATAATATTAACAAGATTAAATTAAGTTGTTGACCTGGGTCCTTAGTCAAAAATTAAGCCATTGGAAATCTCTGCTCAGGACTATTTGAACATGCTAAGGCGGATCTGGTTCTCAACTTGTCCTCGACGATGAACCACAAATGGTTGGTTCGAAACGCGTCAACAAATGGTTTTCTATGTGATTTTGCCGAAATTATTCTCTTAACAAGAAACAAAAACTTGTTTGTTTAATGTTGGTATTGAAATTGATGACAATTTCAATTTTTTTTAAATTGAGAGTGATTTTATTTTAAGTATTTTAATTAGTTTTCATAAAATTAAATTTCCAGTTATGATATTATATATCTATTTCTTTTGGAAAGAGATTGGTGGGAAAATAAGAGAAACATGGGAATAGGGAAAGAGAGAGATAAAAAGTGGGAGACAGTTAGAGAAAAAGAGATAAGAATTGAAAAACAAAGAAGGATGAGAAAAAGAGATAAGAATTGAAAAACAAAGAAGGATGGGAGGGGAAAGAAAGGGGGTTGGTGAAAGAGAAGATGGGTGTCAAGAGAGAGATGGAGGAAGACATATAGGGAGAGAGAAAGGGTGGGAGGCCAGGAGAGAGATGAGGGATTGCGGGGGAGAAATAAATGGAAAGATGGAGATGCACTGATAAAAAGAAATGGATAGGGAAAGAGGGAGAGAAAGATGGAAGCTTAGGAGAAGATATTGGGGAGAGTTGGATAGGAGGGAGACACACACTTATATATATATATATATATATATATAGAGAGAGAGGGAGAGTGCGGGGTGGGGGGTGTTCAAGGAAGGATAGAGAGGGATGTGGGAGGGAAGCATAAGGAGAGAGAGAGAGGGATAGGGACACAGATAAAAGGACGTAGAGAGGGTTAAAAGGAGAGAGGAAAGAGTGATGGGGAAAGGAATATAAAGTGAGGGAGTAGGAAAAAAGGAGATAGATATAGATATAGGGATAGGGAGATGGAGAGAGATATAATGAGATAGGGAAAGGGGTAGAGAGATATGGAATATTGGAGAAAGAGAGAAGGGGGACAGGGGGCATAGAGTGTGGGGGGGAGAGAGATATGTGGAAAGGAAAGGTGAGAGAGGGGAAAGGGAAAGAAAGGGAGTGATAGAAATATGGATAACAAGAGAGGGGGAGATAGGAAGGGATAGGTAGAAGGGGGATTAACGAAAGTTTGAGAGGTAGGAATATAAGAATGAGAAGTGGGGGAAGAGAGAGACAGAGGGTAGCAAAAGAGGGAGAGAAAGAGAGATGGAGGGTGGGTGGGAGAGAGAGAGAGGGGATGGAGACCTAGGGGCAGATGAAGAAAAGGGAGAGAAAATGTGTGTGATGAGGAAATAAAAATATAGGGAGATGCAAGGAATAGGAAAATCGAGAGAGCAGTAGAGAGAGGGATAAAGGGAGGGGAGGAGATATATAGGGATATGGAAAGGGGTAGAGAGGGGTTGCTTAAGGAGAGAAGGAGTGAGGGTGAGAAAGAGAGAGATAGGAGGAAGACATAGGAAGAGAGTAAGAGAGTTAGAAAGGGACAGAAAAAGGTGGGGAGAGAGACAAAGAAAGAGAGTGGGGGTTAGGAAAGAAGGAGAGTGGGGGTTAGGAAAAAAGCAGGAGAGGGGGTGAGGAGAAAGAGAGTGGGGAAGAATGGTGAGAAATGAAAGGTTCTCATTATATTAAGGTGTTTACTCTTAATATGTCCACCCTATAAACACATGCCTCTTATTTTAACATACACACTATTAAATTAAAAAAAAAAGAGGTTAAATCACATTTTTCCAACTATATGGTGAATGGCATTGTAACTTTAATTTAAAATTCAAATTAACAAATCTCAAATTAAATTAGAAACTATATAAACAAATCTATTTATTACAATTTTTGTTGTTATTGTGGTTGTTATTAAATAATTATAAATATTATTTATTTTTAATAATAATATGTATTTTGAGTAATCACCATCATAAAGGAAAATTTATTATTCCATATTTCAAATTAGATATAAAAAAAGGTTTTTAAAATAATTCTTAAACTATACTTTTGAATATATATTATATAGTTCTTTTAATTTATTATTTTCTTTTATTACATATATAATTTATTAAAATAATATGGTATTACCCCTTATATAAGTTTTTTGTATTTACAACTTTAATATATAATCATGCAAATTTTGAAAATTTTGAATATTTAAGAAAACCCAATGAAATTTCAAAAAGATCCGTTTTTTTTTTAAATTGAATAATCCTCAAAATCATTAAACATTGCATAGTTTTTCAAAAGATTAAATGGGGATGAATAAAATTGTTGAATAATATATATATATAAATTTTAAATATATTAAAACTATTATAATAAGAAATTAATTTACACAATCTTAAATAAAAAGAGAAATGTTATAGTAATAAATTCCCTCTATTAAAAATTTTTATTTTACTATAAAATTATCAACCCTTTTTTTAAATAAAAATATATCAATATTTATTAAAATAATAATAAATTATATCTCAAGACATAAGGTTTAAAATTTAATCAATTAACTTTATAATATTTATTTTATAATATTTTTTTGTACTCTATATATACAGTTAATAATATACTTATGGCATTTAAAAATTAAATTAAAAAGGATAAAAAAGCATGTCACTCAAACCGTCTTAACAAAAACAAAATTATATATATATATATAACTATTAGAGTAACTCTGCCGGAGAGGAGACTACTCGAATGTGGCAATATAGTTTCCTTTCACCTCTTTTATTTTTCCTTCAGTCAAAGTGAGCACCACGGATGGTTTAGTCGTTGCAGGTCTTGCTTATCACACACCCTCCCCCTTCCTTGGCAACGAACTTCGTCTCATAGCTCAAAGCAATCAGTTTGTTTCCCAGCGGTCCTCCTTCGACCACTGTATACTTATACACCATCATCTCCTCATCAGTTTCATCTGAACTCATTGATCGCTGCGACACTAAAATGGAAAACGGTACAATTGTGAGCAATACACTGAAAATTTATTCAGCGCCATCTGTGTCGGAGACGCCACTTGATTGGAATAAATAATTTGAAGCGGAAGTACAATGACCTAAATATAAGTTTAGTTAAGATAATTGGTTGTAATGAATGCGGTGTTGGCATTCGCCTACATCCATATGAAGCAGTTAAATTCCTTAGATGAGGAAGATAATATAACAATGTTGCAAAGGATAGTACCCTCTCCAAAGAAGTTGAACTGTTTGACGGTGCCCACGCCTGAGCCATCTCCTTCAAATGCTGGTGACAGAAGAGAAAATATGTGGCAAAACCTTTTGGGAAGAAGTTGTGGTTGTCTTTCACCGTCGCATTCCACAGTTTCGTTTTCTCCAACTTAGATTCACGTTCAATGGTTGTAGACCCAGCCACCATCTTGACTAATTACCTCTTCAACTCTTTCAACAGAATCCTGCAGAGAATACAGAGTAGGTATAAGCTGCCTGTTGGAGAATACAGAGGAAGTGGCTATTCATAAATGGTATGCGGCTTATAATCAATCTGCAACGCTTTGTATTTGACCAAGCGAGTGATGCGATCTTGACTGAGTTTGTCTTTTAGTATTCAATCTTCTAGAAATTCAGAAATTCAAAAGGGAATAGATATGGGAAGGTGCTGTGCCCACCTTTATAGATTCCCATGTCTGTCTGTATTGGTTTTGCGAAGTTTTAGTACGCACCCGGCATTTACCGATTTCAATAAATCATAATAGAATTGGTCTCTTTACTAAATCCCTGTCATATGTATTCGTAACATCATTTACTCAATTAAAGAATTAAAATTAACTGGATGACTTTGCTTAATTATCATCATTTAGTCAATTAACGAATTAAAATTAACTAGATGACTTTGCTTAATTATCTGTGAAAGTGTAAATAAAATGATCATTCCTCCCCTCTTCTTATCTAGAAGTACATATTGAATGAAATAATGAGACAAACTCGAGAATCTTAAAGGAGATTATGGTCACGAAGTCTATGAAATAGATCATAAAACAAGGTACAAAGAATCTTAAAGATAATGGAGAATCTAGAGGAGGATTCAAAGCAGAGGTTTATCTCGAGGAGGACATAATAAAACAAGTATGATGGTTAATCGGGAGGAGGACTCAAAGGAAAGGTTGTCGTACATGATTGTGTAATTTTAATTTAAATGTATGAATTTAGAATGAATGATAGATAGTGGAATCTATCCTATGAAGGAAGCAATTACTGTTATGAGATTTGAGACAATTGAGTAAGGGAAGAATTCAGTACATGAATAGATATTTTGTGTGTTTGCTTTATTGGAGGATTAGAGAACCAAATTGATAAGTGGTTAAAGGTATATGGACACCTTGATGTTAGTAGTGCATTAACATCCTAGGAGCAGAGAAGTTGAAGACATAGGAGTGGATTTTCCTGCATAAAAAATGCACAAACTAAGTGATATTCTCTAACAAGAATGAACCCTCTAGGTTAATGTTAATAGGGTACCCATACCAAAAATAAATGAAACATCATAGGGCTAACCACGTTGATATTGCTTACATAATATAGATTTATCATAAACTATTGACAATGTACAATGATGGAAGAGCTTGAAACATGACCTTGCGATCCGTCACTTAGATTACATATTCTCAAACCAATGATCATTGGATTAGACAATAGAAGAGCATACACAAGATGCAATATATCAGATCAATATGGGACAAGATTGCATACATACTCCATATCCAAACCATAAGCATAAAACTAATCGTTAACCTATTATCTTTTATCTAAATAATGTAATTTATGTATAAATAACATAGGCATTCACCGTTAAACCATGTGATCTGTCTTCTACTGTTAAGAAACGAACTCACAAAAAGATAAGAAAGATAGGTCAATGCCTTAGAATTCAGCCTCTTTGAGGGGGCAACCTCCTTTACATTACACAAATGAACAATTCTTGGATGATACAAATGACTAAAACTCCCTTCTATATATGGGAGTCTAAGGGGTCACAATATAATCAAGCCGACCTAACAGTAATAACATAAGGGCACAACAATAACAATAGTGGGTTTCTATGGGGCACACTAATAACAATATGGGAACAATAGGGGCACAATAATAAAAATAAGGGATACAATGCCAATAGTAAAGGGGGAATCACTAGTATTATAGGGACCTAACATGCCCCTCTCCTTCCAAAAAGCATTGTTCTCAATGCTTGAGTAGTTCTGGATGCTTTTGTATAGAATTCTCAACCTCCCATGTGGAATCTTCAATGGATAAGTTCTTCCACTTGATGAGATACTCCAAAATTGATTGATTTCGTAGCTGTCGAGTTCTTGTTTCTGTGACTGCTTCCGGTTCTAATATGATTTCTCCTTCCTCGTCAAGTTCTGGCAATATTGTTTGAACTCAGAGCTTGTCACCTATAACCTTCTTTAAACATGAAACATGGAAAACTAGGTGCACTTGGGAACCTTTAGGAAGCTCCAATTTGTATGCCATAGTATCAATCTTTTGCAACACCTTATATGGACTATAACACTTTGGTGATAATTTATTATCCTTCTTAGCTTGCTTGAGGGACATTTGTTTATATGGTTGTAGCTGTAGGAATACCCAGTCACCTACATCAAAACTTCTTTCGCTGTGATGTTGATATGCTTGTTGTTTCATTTTATTATGCGCCAAGATGAGGTTATCCTTTAAGAGTTGGAGAACTTGTTGTTGATGCTCGATGTGATGTTCCACTACTTGAACCTTAGAACTTTATCTTAAATATGATGTCATGGATGGTGGATGATATCCATTAAGTGCCACAAATGGGGTCATTTTTGCTATAGTATGAAAGGAAGTGTTGTACCACCATTCAGCCAAAGGCAACCATTTGACCCATTGTGTTTGTTTATCTGATACAAAGCAATGAAGATATCCTTCCAAACATTTGTTTACTATCTCAGTTTACCCATTAGATCAAGGATGATAAGATGAGATATGAGCTAACTGAGTACTAAGACAAGAAAATAATTATGTCCAAAAATTTCTAGTGAAAATGGGATCTCTATCACTTACAACAATCTTTAGGTTTCCATGTAGCTTTTGAATTATTTCCATAAATGCAGTAGAAACTGTACTGGATTTAAATGGATGTGATAATGCACAAAAGTGTGCATACTTGGTAAGTCTATCAACTATCACCGTGATGACACTCTTTCCTTCAAACTTGGGTAAACCTATGATAAAATCTATTGAAACCTCCTCCCAACCTTGGCTTGGAATGGATAAAGGTTGTAATAGACATGGGGTCTTAATTGTTTCAACTTTATTTTGTTGGCAAACCCAACATTCCACCACAAACTTTTGAATATCCGATTTAAAGTGATCCCAAAAAAATTCCATCTTAACCCTGTGGTATGTTTTCAAAAATTCTGAGTTCCCTCCTAAGGGAGAAGTTTGCAATTCCATAAGAATATTTTGTTTGAGTTGGGAATTATTACATGGTTATAAGCAATCTTTGTACCATAATGAATCATTTCTCTAGCTAAATGTATTAGATGTACTGGGATCTTCTTGTAACTTTTGAATGAGTGCCCACACTTCTTCATCATTCTTCCATTCATCCCTTGCTTCATTTATCCAGTGTGGTTGGATAATAGAAATGGCACATAACAATGCTTCCACATCCTCATCCTTTCTTGAGAGTGCATCTGCCACAACATTTTTCTTCCCTTCTTTGAAGATGATTTCAAAGTCATAACCCAACATCTTTGTGACCCATTTCTTTTTCTCTTCAAAGGATAATCTTTGTTCTAAAAAATATTTATGGTTATCATGATCAATTTTTACCTTGAAGTGTCTTCTCATTAGGTAGGGTTGCCATTTCTTAAGTGCATGTAGTATTGCCAACATTTCCTTCTCATAAATAGATTTGTATAAATACTTTACTTTGATTGGATGACTTTCAAAAGCAATGGGTCTCTCATCTTGCATTAAAATAACACCAATTCCATTTCCTGAAGCATCACATTCCACAATAAATGTTTTTGTAAAGTCTAGTGTAGCTAAGACTAGTGCTTGTCACATTGCCTCTTTAAGATGTTCGAAGTCCTTTGTTGCTTCTGGAGTCCACGAAAATGCATCTTTCTTCAATAATGTTGTTAGAGGTGCTGCTATTCTCCCATAATTATTAACAAACATGCGATAATACCGTGTCAACCCGAGAAATCCTTGTAGATGCTTTATGGATGTGGGGATTTTCCATTCTTTAATGGCTTTAATTTTTCTAGGGTCTACCTTAACACCTTCCTGAGATACAATATGACCAAGGTATTCCACCTCTTGTACTCCAAAGAAACATTTGGAGCTTTTTTCATATAATTGTTTCTCCTTCAATAGTTTGAGCACCATGTCAACATGTTCAACATGATCCTTCTAAGATTTTCTATAGATTAGTATATCATCAAAGAATACTAACACAAATTTTCTAAGGGTGGGTTTGAAAATGGAATTCATCAAACCTTGAAATGTAGAAGGTGCATTGGTAAAGCCAAAAGGCATGACCAAAAATTCATAATGACCCTCGTGAGTTCTAAATGTTGTTTTCAAAACGTCTTTAGTATTCATTCTAATTTGATGATATCCTAAACGAAGATCCAATTTGGTGAAGTAAATTGATCCAGGCAATTCATCCAATAATTCATCAATGATGGGAATGGGAAATTTATCTTTAATAGTGAGCTTTTTGAGCTCCCTATAATCTGGACACATGCCATGATCCATCCTTCTTGTGCACCAATACTACTGGAGCAGAGAAAGAACTTTGACTAGGTTGAATTATACTAGCCTCTAACATTTCTGCAACCATACGTTCAATTTGACTCTTTTGGGCATAGGGATATCTGTACGGCTTGATGTTTGGAGGAACACTTCCTGGAATCTAATGAATAGCATGATCATGATAACGAATAGATGGGAGGCCTTTGGGAGTCTCAAATACCTTGGAATGATTGACCAAGGCTTTTTGGAGATCTGGAGAAATAAATTATTTCGATGTGGGAACCTCTAGTGAACATAATTGTGAAATTACACCTCGTTGTTCTTTCTTTAGAAGCTTTTTCATACCGTTAGAGCTGATTATCTTTCTCGGTTTCCCTGCAGCACCCTTTAATTCAACTTCCTTTCCTTCCGCACAAAATTTCATGAAAAGTTCTTGAAATTTAAAAGCTATTGTACCCAAGGATTGTAGCCATTGGGCTCCTAGTACAACATCAATACCATCCATTGGAATGGGAAGCATTGGGCTATTCAATACATACATGATATTATGGCACTTTCCAGAACAATTTACGGTTCCTCCACTTGCAACAATCACTTGACACTCTGGTGCTGGATATAGGAAGCAATTCAATTCCTTGGATATCTTACAATGAATAAAAATATGGGTATTTCCTGAATCAATAAACACTATATCTTTTTCTTCTTGATATCTCCTTCTATCTTGATAGTTTGAGGAGTGGTAATTCCAGCCAATGTATTACAAGATATGGTCGGATTCATTTCTTCTTTATCTAGGGTTTGTTCCTAGACTATATCCTCTTCTTTCGACATTTCTTGTTCCTTTTCTTCCTCCTCTTCACAATCTATGTAGAATAATTTCTTCTCAACACACTTATGACCTTTAGTGTATTTTCTATCACAACTGTAACAAATCCCTATTGCTTCTTTTTCTTCCAATTGTTGTGGTGTCAACCTTGTAGGTTGTGGAAGGCTAGGGGCCACAACACTTCCATCTTTATAGTTATGAGTGGTAGGCTTCCTGGTTGCCATAATTTTTCTTTCCACTTTTCTTGCTAACCTGAATGCCTTCTCCAATGAATCAGGTCCCCAAAGGCAAACCTCATGTTAGATATTATGCTTTAGAGTCCCTATGAGCACATCAATCCTATGCTCCCTTGGAATATCTTCTACCCTTATGTTCAATTTTTGGAAGTGCTCAATGTGATGGACCATCATTGAATGCTTTTCTTTGAGATTTTTCAATTGGCTAAAAATGGTGTTGCTTTTTGTATCCTCATAATGTGCTATCATTTCTTCCATAAAAATTGCCCAATTGACAATTTTTTTATGAGAGAAAAGCCATCGATACCATACAAACTGATTTGGTTCCAAATATAAAGTTGCAATACATACCTTTCGTGTGTTTTCCAAATTATGGAGATTGAAAAATTGCTCCATCTGTAGTATCCATGTTCCAAGATCCTTGCCCTCAAAATTCCTCATATCAAGTTTTGGAACATGGTGGGTCTTCAATCCAACATTAGATTCTATGAAATCATGATTAACATTTATTTTGTTCTCATCATGAGTCCTTTCACCATTAGTAACCATTTCTTGTAGCGACTTATTCATATTTATCTTCAATTCTTCCATATTAGCATCCATGCCATTCATCTCAGTGTCCATGACATCCATATTAACTTGCATGCCATTCATATTAGCTTCCATGCCATTCATCTTGGCTTCACTCACCTTTTGTGAGAGTGAAATTTGTTGTAATTGGTCTTGTAATTTTGGTATATCATGTTGCATTTCGTCATCTTCTTCATTAGTCATGCTAGAGATTTAAGGTTTATTAATAGGTGTTTCCATTTTCTTTCTTTGGGTCATCAATTAATGCTAATAATTCTTCACTATTGCCTTTGAATTACTTAAAACTATTTTTTCAAACCAATCTTATGGAAAATTTAAAAAAACTACACACCTTTTTTTCGCTTTGTAAGATCTCGATATTGAATCTATTGTATCTCTGTAACTGCGGATCTCAAATATCTAAAATTGTATCCTTCAGTAGCCCTTTAAGTCCTCTTTCTAACCCTGCAAGCTTGATCAAGATTGGATTCTCCAAGGAAGAGTTATGCCAAATATCCTATGGCGACTTGATTATAGACTAGTTTAGTAGAGAGAACTTGTACGAAGCGCCATGTATCACTATTTCGACCTTAGTACCTGAAACTGATATACAAAATGCTACAGGTTGTCCTCTTTCTAAAATTTCTTACGAAATTTCAATCTGATGCTCATAACAACATACATGATAATTTTATCCAAGTCACTTGTTTTGAATGTAATTCAGGAGTCTGCAAAAACCATAACTTCCTCAAATCATATCTCCGAAAATATAGTGAGACAAGATATGACATTTGGACACAAAATTTAGAACAATTTCATCTCAAATGGGTCTTTTTTTTAGCTTCTAAAACGTCACATAATCAAAGTTATAGCGAAAATTCCATGATGACCTGTTTGGAGCAGCGAAACCCTAGAATCCAAAGCTTTGATACCAAATGCTCGGAAACCATCTCACAAAAAGATAGAAAAGATAGATCATCGCCTTAGAATTCAGCCTCTTCAAGGGGACAACCTCCTTTACATTACAGAAATGAACAATTCTTGGATGATAAAAATGACTAAACCTCCCTTCTATATATAAGAGTCTAAGGGGTCACAATATAATCAAGACGACCTAACAGTAATAACATAAGGGCATAACAATAACAATAGTGGGTTTCTATGGGGCACATTAATAACAATATGGGGACAATAGGGGCACAATAATAACAATAATGAACACAATAAAAATAGTAATGGGGGAATCACTAGTATTATAGGGGCTTAACATCTACAAAAATATATCTACCAAAATAGACCAATGTTTATGATAATCAAACCACACACATAGTAAACTAACATTAAATCACATCAGATGAAGGGATAACGTGTTGGGTTGGTGGGCCTATGAAGATCATCGGTGTTGCCTCCTAGAGAAACTTAAATTATAGTAAAATCAAGATAACGAATTAAAAACCTAAGCACTAGTACTTTATATTAATACATCCATAATTTACACAAGAACATTATGAATAGGTTCAACCGAGTGGCTGCACTAGTGAGCAGAAGTATCATTATGAAATAAGAATAAACCTAATGACCTTCTCGCTACCTTGACTCAATGCCAGAGTTAGGATTTTATAAGAAATACAACACATAATAGTTTTGTTACAAGCCATATTCAAATTCTATTCAAAGTAGAGATCAAGAGATTGAAGACCTTCTCAAGATCGCATATTAGTGAAAAGCTAATGTAACACCCTCCTCCTGCAGCTACCCAAGCTTTCCATTTTACAAAGCTAAATATGTGATGAAGAGTCAATATGATATGATTCAACTCCCCAACTACAATTAATGAAGTGGAATAAAAAAAAGAAGACCAAAATAACCTTCCTCAGGAGCTACAGGACCTCTAGGGGCTAACCAACCACTCCAGGTGCCCAACCCCTGAGTTAACTTGCTTTTTAACTAAACCAACATCCATTCACTCCCATGACAAGCCCTCCAAGCGTCTATAACCCTCTAGTTTCTCCCACAACAAGGCCTCCATGTGACTGCAGTCTTTTTTAGGTAGTTCTGTGCTAGTGACCCTAAAATCTGAGCCATGTTTTCATGGTTAGGACCCACACAAGGACCTGACATGGCTCACCTTAACCATGACAGGCCATAAAAACAAATATTAACATACGGACATCATACTTATCTAAGAATCGTCAAGAAGTTTTGATCCCCTCTCACGTTAGTTGCATTATCATCTATTAGGTCATTCATTAATTAATAATTCATCTACTAACCAAAACATGATGAGATTCATAACTCAAGATTGTCATTAACAACAAAACAATAATAGGTTGTTTCACCTTGCTTGTCCCATACTTTCTCTATCAAATCTCTAAGGGTGACATAGTGATCAATGGTAGAGTGTCTAAGTCTAAAGCCTACTTGTCCTTTCACCATTTTTCGCTTACTTTCTTCCATACTAATGCTTATTCACTCTATCATGCTACCAAAAATCTTGCCCATGAGGGGGTTGACAATAATAGTGCAGTAGTTAGAGGGGTTATTAATATCTCCACTCTTCAAGAGAGGAATGACCACACTAGTAGTCCACTCTCGTGGAAACTCATCCTCGATGATGCCATTGAAAATTCCTTTTAAATGCAGAGAAAGAAGCTCAACTAACTATTGCAGGAATTCAACTTTAAGCTTGTCTATGTCCTCTACTTTACCTCTTGCTAAATTGTTTACTCCTGCATGATATCATCCAATGTGAATAGTTCCAGTGAAGTGTTCACCATGGGGGCGGAGATATCTTTCTCATGCACCCGCTCATAGAGGAGCCACACATACTCCAACCATTGGCCACCTATAATATTCTTTTCAGTATGCTTCCTCCTTTGTTGTAGCTCTTTCCAAAATCCCTTGGGGTTGTGCTTTCCAAGAGAGATTAACTAGTTTCTTCTTCCATTTACATATTCTTCATTTCTTGATTGTACTAATTTTTCACATGTATTCTTGTTTTATTTGTTCCATTTTATCTCTTTTAGAGATCTCTTGACTTCCTTTCATTCTTCATTATACCATGGATTTTCCAGAAAATTACCTTTCACATGCACTTAAAGCCCTAAGGGTTGTTGGGATCAACAAAGTGCAATGAATAAGGAAACCTACCTCAACGGTTTTGTTATCAACCACACCCTATTCTATAGTCTGAAATTACCTGTTAAGAGTAGCACTGAAATTTTCCCTATTTTCCTAATTTATGAGGATTTTTCCTTTCTAGAGTACTTTCTTTTCTATTCCCAGAGTTTGCTAATTGTGTGGAATACTATGGGAAAAATTAAGCCTAACAAATAGAGGGGCATGGTCAAATTTCATTTCGATAAGACAGTCTCCAATATTCAACTTCAGCAGTCTAGAGGTGAGACTTTGGGAGCATATTACATAATCTACCACACTTTGACCATTTTAAGCTTTGCATGTGACCCCTCGTGAAGCTGGCCACCTCCTCATTCCATTGCAAATAACCATGTCAAATAAACTATAGAGCTCCAGTAATTCTTCCCCAAAGTGTGTCACACCCCCATTTTCATTTGGTGAATCCCTTTCCTATGCTTGACCACCCCCCTCTTCCAACCATAGGGGATTGTTTTCTCCTCTTTCTTCCATACTCAACTAGAGGGATTGGTTGTTTGTTGTCCTTGTGTTAAAGTCACCTATTAAAAATATTTCCCCAAGAGAAATGAATAAATATATAACTCTCTTCGTTAAGGCATATGGGTATTTGTTGTCTAAATTTCTTCCTTTATAGATATTTGAGTTTTTTTGGGCAAAGTAACAAGCCACCAACCTGAAAGTGATCTCCTTTTCTGTTATTTGTAATGAAATGTATTCTTTATTTGAATCCTCTTTTTATAGTTTTATAATGCCACCCAATTTTTTACTTATTAACACTATGATTCCCTCATGTCCTTTCATGTCTCATTTCCCTTGTTCCAATCTGAAATCTTCTTGTAATCCTCGAAACTGGAACCTTACATCCATGGTGCTCATGTGTTTCTACAAGAATGATAATATCCTTCCCTTCTGCTATGGACCCCAACCCTGGACCTCTTCTTGATAGATAACCTCTACAATTCCAACTTACTACTGGTAAATAGTCTAGTGGGGACCCTATATTCTATTTCTTATTTGGGAACCAACCACTGATTTGAGCTTTCTCATTCTTCAACCATGCCCATTTTCCCTCGTTTCTTGCTACTTTCACTTTTTCCCACTCCTTTCTTTGTTGATCTTGTTGAGCAAGAGTCAAGTCCTCATCTAGATAGATGTGTGTTCCTCTAAGCCATCCTCTATTTCTAAGGATCATATTCTTATCCTCTATACTCCTCAGGGTAACTCTTACATGTTTATCTGTTCCTCCCTCTACATTCTTTACGATCCTAATTGCTTGATGAATACACCCTGTCCACTTCAATTGATCTTTAATGAATGCCCTTGCTAATATGTTGGTCCTTTCCATTTCCCCGTAGTCCCTCAACCCTTTGATAATGATATTCGTATCCTTTCCTAGCTTTTCCTGTTCTTCTTTAATTTGAATTTTGATTTGATTCTCAAGGATTCCTTTTTTATTATTTAATGGCCCTCTTACAAATTGTGACCACTATTTAGCCGCTTCTATTCAATCTTTTAGTTGATTTTCTTTAATTTCCAATTTGTCCAATGCTAAATGAAACCCCTTTATTTGTGTTATGTCCTCTTCTTTTTCCAATTCTGACGTCTTAAGGTTGGTTACCCTTATATTCGCTAATTATTGTTTCAATGAAACCACTTCTTGCTGCCCTTTTTCAATTTTACACTGCATATTTGTGATTTGTTCCTTAAGAGCTTTACTTTCCCTCTCTATTTTGCCCTCGAATTTCACAATTTCATTTACTTTGTTACCTTCATACCACTTATTTGCTTCTAACATTTCGAGTCTCCTTTTCATGCTCATGATCTCTTCCACATATAGTCTCGATGACCACATTAATGGTGTTGATGTGGGACTATATAAGCCTTTATTTCCATGTTTAATTGCTATTTTATCTTCTTTATTTCTACAAAACCCTCTATTTTGTTTAGACTTGATTTGATCCCCTTAATACCTTCACTTTGCCCTACACTCGTTTGAGAGGCCTTGTTATATATGACATTTACTTTCGGCAGGATCATTGCTATTTTTTTCTTAGGGATTTTCCTTAGTTTTTGGATCTACCTAAGCCTTAAAATCCTCTTATATTGTTTTGCTTTACAAAAACAAATCTCTTATATGTGTTGTAAGTGATCTTCTGAAGAAAATTTTCCATTAAAGAACACCATGATCTTGCTAAATCCTCCACTGTTATGGCAAGGTGAGGAAATGAAGGTCCATTAATGAGATGAAGGTTGTGTTTCCAATAAGAGCTCCCACCTACTTGATGCAAAAGGTTTAGCAGTGGTAGTGAGCCTTAACCTAATATTTGGAACCACCTTTGTACGCTACCCCCTCCACAGTAATTGAATAGTTTGAATCTATGTTTCTTGTTGTGTTAAGGAGTGTTATTTATGTCTCCTCTATGCTAGGATCCTATCCGACCATAAGAAAAATGTTGGCATTATGGCATAGGTTTGATGCTATGGCTCTGGTGTTGTCCTTGATGGCAACTCATCTTGGTGACAGATCTCAGTTCAGGCACTCAGAAAGAAGAAAAAGGCATATACGCAGGTTCATCTAGATGAAGACGCGTATACACGTGTGTTATACATTAAAAAAGCGCGTATATGTTGGGGAACTTACTCTTGGTCCATGGTAGTTAGTCCTTGGGATTTGAACCTATGGTTTTGGACCATGGCATCTCATCTAATATGCTGATCCCTAGTTTTGGGTTCATGGTATTGAAATGTTATGGTTTTGGACCATGGTATTGTGGAAGGCCTAAGACTATAAAAGAGGAAGGAAATCATGTGGCAAAGGATCATCTGCATTATTATTGAATATCTGAAAAGTGGTAGATTTGAATGTTGATACTTGGGTTATGGTATGGATCTGAATAAAGGAGGAACCTTAGCAAAAAGAAGAAGGATAAGTTCTATTGATGGGTCATAATCTTTAAGCTTGAGTGATAGTATCTTTAAATGATTTTTGTCTGTTTTATATGGCGCTTACTTGATCTATAACACTAATAATCTGGGTTAATTAGTGTTTTTGAATATCTGGAAGAGCGAATTATCCTTTATAGATCTGTACGTAGGTTCAGTGAAGCAAAGGCGCGTATACACACTGGTTCAGTGAATTAAAACAACGTATATGGAGGTTGTTCCAAACACAGAAGCGTACACACGCATGTTGCAAGTTAATGAAATAGCATATATGCTTTAAGTTGTGATCTAGCTTCTTCTGTTTATTGCTGCTATGTTCTGGGTTCAGTGTTTGTTGTGTGGTTTCTGGTACTATGTTTTGGGTACAACTGTCATATAAGTATCTACTTGATTCAGATCTAATTGGTGGAAAGGAGATTGGTTGATTCTTGATGATTGATTGATGTTTATGGATCCAGTTTGAAAATTTATGAAACGTGGTCCCTGGAAGAAAGAGAAGGTTGTAGCCTTCTGTAGGCCAGCACCTACGTACTAGTATCTTGGCTAGTGCAAGAGCTAAGGGGGTTGTAGCTCCCTTCCAGGAGAACTGGAAAACGAGAGAGAGTTGTAGCTCTCTGCAGGTTGCAGCCTGCGTACTGGTAAAAGGACTGCACCAGTACATTGTAAAAGAAGTTTTTCTAATTTAAAAGGAAGATAGAGACGAATTGCAGCAGGTGGTTTTCACCCACATTGGGTTTCCACCTTATATCTTGTGTTCTTGTGTCTGATTGTCTTTCTGCTCTGTTTTACTGTCTCTGGATACTGTTATTGGATTCTGCATCACTGACTAACAATCATCATCAGAAAGATTAAGTAAAATAAAAGCATGTTCTTTATACGCGGGTTTCCTTCTGCATAACTGCGTACATACGCAGGTTTATTAAATTGAAGTAGCGTATATCAGTTGTTTTGAAAAAGAATAATTATCCTGATAATACTGATTCACCCCCCCCTCTCAGTATTATTTTCAACAATTATTACTTTCTAATTCAAGGAGGAATTGTAGGAAAATAAAGAGCTCGAGGGAAAAAGGAAATTAGTGTATTATAAGGAGGCAATAAACCCAAATCTCCAAAACCAGATTTATCTCTATGTTAGTGTTAAGAAAAAAATTAACTACCAAGATTAGAACTAATTCTCATGAGTTTCATAGTGAAATGGTGTTTGGTCACTTCCCAAAGCACCATGGGATGAAAGAGGTTGTCACCTATGTGTTCCTAGGAGGATTGAAGTTGAAAAATATATTCTCTTAAATTGCATTGAAGATACAAAACACTTCCTCTTAAATTGTCCATGTTATACTTACATTAGATCTAATTTTCAAAATAGTTGTTAAACTACCAACCTTCATGACCTTTTAACTCATTAAGACTATGGTGATCTCGGAGGGCTTCTCTCACTTCTATTTTAGCATAGAAATAAAATATTAATTTTTTTAATTAATTTCTTACTTTCTTAAGGTCCTATATACCATATAAATATTAGTGGAAGTTAATCATGACATCATCATTATATATCCTATTTTATCTCACTTATATTTTAGCATAGAAATAAAATATTAAAGAATTTTAATTAATTTCTTACTTTCTTAAGGTCCTGTATACCATATAAATCTTAGTAAAAGTTAATCATGGCATCATCATTATATATCCTATTTTATATCTTATTGCGTCAGGGGGATTCTACAACCCAATATGACCCCAATGTGTAAGTATGTTTGTGCTCAAAGCTAAATTTTAGCTAATGTCTGCCAACATAAAAATAAAAAATTAGAAATCAAAATAATGTTTATGTCCATCCCTCGAATAAATAATAAAAAAATAGAAAAAATTAATGTCGGCCCTAAACAAAATGAAAATAATCATATAGATAAAAAAAACTACAACACAATTATCTCATGCATTTAATAGTTCGTTCTTTATCATATACATTGAATTTGAATCCATCATAAATTTACCTTCTTACCACATTAAAATTCTAAATTAGGTAAAAGTTTAAACATCTTTATTGTTTACTAAGGTCACTACCATTTCTTAAATCAAAATAAAAAGTTTAATTCTTTTTTTTTTTGCTAAAGCAAACATAGGTCTTTCTATTTCAAATCAAATAAGGATACAAAATATACAAAAGGGGCATAATTGCCCTAGCTAAAGCCAAGCCCAAGCTTTGGGCCTACAGCCCAAGCCTCGGGTCCACAAACCAAGCCATGAGCCCACAAACCAAGCCTCGAGCCCAAAATCCTAGCCTTGGGCCTACAAACCAAGCCTCGGGCCCAAACAAGGCCGTGCGATCAAGCCCCCCAGATCTAACGAACCAGGTGAATGTCGGGTGAGAAACATGTTCACACTATAATGCCAAAAACGGACCCGAAAAAATAATAAATCATCATTAAAATCCATATCGGGTCCGAATGGAATGATAACCTTCAAGCACTTTATCCACCCGAAATGCACCAGATGCCAGCGGACTCCAAAATCATATCCAACAAGCGCAGAACTTAACTGCGCCTTCGGACTCGAAGCCTTATAGAGTCCAATCTGAAAAACATTTCGGGTCTGAATGGACGGTTAACCACCGAGAAATTTACTACGCGAAATGAATTATATTTTTGCGATTATGCTAACCTGCCCACTCTTTAGTGAAGTTCTCGACACTAAACCTTAAAAGGCTTTGAAGTCTTGTTCTGTTGATAGTTTCCCACCTGTCAAACTCCCGACTTGTTCTGTTGATAGTTTCCACCTGTTAAACTGATAACTGTAGAATTCCAATAAACAAAGTAACCCCTGTGTTCACTTTTGACCTCCTGCTCAAGTTTTTCCTCATGCTAATTAAAAAATCCTCTGAACATGCAGAACACTCTGCTTATACCTCATCCTACTTTTTTCGTCTATTTTGGTTGATCTCCTGGATTGCTGATGCCTGTTTGCGGCACTCATCCCTCAAACGGCCTTGAGGAGTCTCTATCCATTCAATAGTTTATTTCTCTTGGCACAAAGAACACCCTCATTAGCCATAATATCCGCTAATTTGTTGGTAGTTCTTCGCACATGAGTGAATCTAAGGGTTCTCATGGTGCTTAAATGGGTTTGAATAAGATAATAAACTTGTAGCAATCTCCAGTGTTTTGAAACTTTGTCTGGCTCTAAGCCATTGCAAATTTTCTTAACTGAGCTGATTATGAGTTCAGAATCAGCTTCAATTATGGTATTATGTAAGTTTAAGTCCTTTAAGATTCCTAGGCATTGCTCCAGGGCCATGAGCTCTACCATATTGTTAGTGCCTTTACCTAGATGACTGTGATAGTTGGTTTTTATTAATCCCTGGTCATATCTTATTACTCCTTCATAACCAACTAAGCCAGGGTTTCCTTTTGAGGCCCCATCAATATTGTACTTCATATATCTAGGAGGGGGGCGGGGTGCCAGAGATCCTTATCAGCTGATGTGACTAACGTTCTTGGTTGTACCCTGGGGGAAGAGCCCTTGAAGGCCCAACTAGATCAGAATCTGCCTATGTTGTTCATGAGGTTGGTTCTCAGGGGAGGATTTTATAAACAAAGAATCCAAAATCTTTTAATATTTATTTTCGTTAATTATTTGTAAAATAATACTTTAAAAGGAAAACCATATCCTATGGATATTTTAAAATCTCTGTAAACATAAATATTTCCTAATATTAAAATATTCATTTGATGTAGTTTTATTATAAATTTTGTTATCATGCCATGTAAAAAACATCATTAAATCTAATATTAATATTAATATATTATAATATAATATGATTAACTTAATAACTTTAATTAATACAATATTAAATTGTATATTAAATATATATTAATATATCATGATATATATTTACTATAGATATATATGGGAGGGAAGAACAAAGACATAGAGTGATATAGGTGAAGAGATAGAGGGATTGAGAGAAAGGGAGAGAGAGGAAGGGTGAGAGAGAAGATTTGAGAGAGAGGAGGAGAAAGGAAGGGATAGAGAGATGGAGTTGGAAGGAGAGATAAGGAGGGAAGGAGAAAGACAAAGAGAGAGAAAAGTGGAGAGAGAAAGAGGGAGTGACAAGGGAGAGATGGAGAGAGAGAGAGATGAGGGGGAGAGACCGAGGGAGGTGAGAGAGAAAGGGAGAGAGAGGAAGGAAGAGAGTGAGGACGTGAGAGAGAGAAGGAGAGAGGAAGGGAGAGAGAGAGAGAGAGCGATAAGGGAGATGGAGAGAGACAGAGAGAGGAGATCAGGAGGGAAGAGAGATAGAAAGGGCGAGAGAGGGAGAGAAGGGGAAGAGTGAGAGAGAGGGAGAGGAAGAGGGAGGGAGAGATAGATATATATGGAGAAATATTGTGTATGCTTTGGGGATGATATAGAAATACAAAAGAGAGAGAGAGGGAGATAGAGATACAGATAGAAGGTGAAGAGAGGGAAGAAGAGAGAGATAAAGAGAGGGAGATATAGATAGATATGAAGAGAGAGAGAGAGAGAGCATGTGCGTTTGGGAGGGGTGAGATAGAAGGAGCAAAAAAGGAGCAATGGAGGAAGATATAGATACATATGGAGGGGGGGAGAGGGAAGAATATTTCTTACATTATATGCATTAATTCTAGTGTTGATTCCTAATCCTATTTGATTTCTTATATTGGAGGATATAAAATGAATTAGAAGGGAGATGAGGAATGAAGAGAGGGAGAAGGAGAGGAATGAGAGAGGGACATAAGACTAAGAGAGAGAGACAGGGAGACACAAATATGGAGCAGGGAGAGAAAGAAGGAGAGAGGGAGGGAGAAAGTAATAGGGTTGGAGAGTAAAGAGAGAGAGACAAAGATATGGGAGGGGAGAGAGGGAGGTGGGAGAGAAAGTGACAAAGAGGAAGGGAAAGAGAGAGGAGGAGAGAGAGTGAGATAAAGGGATGGAGTTGGAAGGGGAGAGATGAAGGGAAGAAGAAAGACATAGAGAAAGAAAAGTGGAGAGAGAGGGAGGGTGTGACAAGGGAGAGATGGAGAGAGTGTGTATGTTTGGGGGTGAGATAGTGAGACAGAGATGGAGGGAGATATAGATATAGATGGAGGTGGGAGAGAGAAAATATTATTTTTTTTCACTGCATTAATTTCAGTGTACATAGTGATTTCTAATCCTATTTGATTGCTTGCACTAGATGCATTGATTTCAACGTAGATGTTGATTTCTAATGATATTTGATTGCTTGCACTAGATGCATTGATTTTAGTGTAGATGTTTATTTATAATCCTATTTGATTTCTTGCATTAGATGCATTGATTTCAGTGTAGATGTTTTCTAATTCTATTTGATTGCTTGCACTAGATGCATTGATTTCAGTGTAGATGGTTATTTATAATCCTATTTGATTGCTTGCACTTGATGCATTGATTTCATTGTAGATGGATATTTATAATCCTATTTGATTGCTTGCACTAGTTGCACTAATTTCAATGTAGATGTTGATTTTTAATGATATTTGATGGTTGTCATTAGATGCATTGATTTCAATGTAGAGGTTGATTTCTAATCCTATTTGATTGTTTTCACTAGATGCATTGATTTCAATGTAGATGTTTTTTAATTCTATTTGATTGCTTGCACTAGATGCATTGATTTCAATGTAGATGTTGATTTCTAGTTCTATTTTATTGCTTGCACTAGATGTATTGATTTTAGAGTAGATGTTGATTTCTGATTATTTTTTACTGCCTGCACTAGATGCATTAATTTCAGTTTCTATGTTGATTTCTAATCCTATTTCATTACTTCCATTAGATGCATTGATTTCAATGTATATGTTATTTTCTAATCCTATTTGATTGCTTGCATTAGATACATTGATTTCAATCTAGATGTTTTTATCTAATCCTATTTGATTATTTGCATTAGATGCGTTGATTTTAGTGTAGACGTTGATTTCTAATCTGATGTAACTCGATGTATGATGGTACATTAATTTTAAAATGATTGGATTAACACTGTGATTGATTTTAATGTAAGCACAAAAAAATTATTAACAATGTGCATTGATTTTTTTGTTATAGTAATTCAACCCATTAATATTGGAGAGTAAGAGAGAGAAGGTAACATATTTACTACAATAGTTTGGGTTAAATCTTTGAATGGTTTACATGCCATTTTCATATAATCGATATAAAATGATGGAAAAACTAACAAGGGTGACAATAAGAATAGTAAAAGAAAATAGTTTGATATTGATCACAATGAAGGCTATTTGTAATTGGCTACATTTTTATTATTAACATTTTTTGTCTTTTAACACTATTTCATTATCATTTTGCATTCAAAAATTTTATTTCATAATTTTTCATCATTAAAGTTATTAACAATATCTATCATCTCAATACATTGAGGTAACTGAGAAAAATTAAAATTAAAACTACTATTCAAGATATATTTAGTAATACCTGGAGGTACACTATTAAGAATTAATTAGTTGTCAAAAGTTGTGATACCTAAAATTAAATGAAATAATTTTGCAGTATCAATCCTCCTGCAAACTACTGACAAGATTGTCTCCTTTCTTCATCACCAACTAATTACTAATAGAAAATTACATACACATATAGAAAATAACACAACAAATGTAACATTCACAAACATTACCATCCAAATCCAAACACTAAAACACACAAACCACTCAAAGCATCCAAACACAAACACATAAACCATTCAGGGCAAGCAACATAAACTAAATTAAAGAAGAGAATGATATGATTATGTGAAGCAAAGAAAACATAATGTAAATTTCAAAGTATGAAGTTATCTCAAACATATACATAACAATGATAATCTAAAAATGTGACATTTTTGCCTTCAGCTGGGATCAACCTAGATCCATCTAACACCAGATCTGTCATGCGTCGAGACAAATCAAATCCCTCAAGGTGCCAACCTTCTTTTTGGAGTGTAGAATTTGATGCAAGGTTTGCACCTCGAGGGATTTGATCCCTCTCGGCGCATGATAGATCCAGAGTTAGATAGATCTAGGTTGGTGATTATTTAATATTTATTATAAATAATTATAAAATTGATAAATAAACTTGATAATCCAAAACCTAAATCATTTATATAATAATTTGTTTTAATTTAGTATTTAAAGAAATATTAAATTTGAATATTTAGTACTGAGGTGAATAGTGGCTGCAATTGTATTTCGGTCTTGAATCTTGAGAAAACATTCTTGGGAAACTAAAAATTTACTAATTACCATTAAAAAAAACAATATACATTTATTAAAAAAAAAATTTCCAATACATCAATTGTAATTTTATTGAATAATATTTCCACATCCTTATGCCCACTAAATTTTTTAT
>APFE030328686.1:367512-390551 GCA_000404065.3 Pinus taeda
TTTTTTAACATATTGTTTTTAAATTTTATAATGTAACTATGAGATATATAAATAGCTTACCATATCCAATAAAGATTATGTTACACATTAAAACATATATTTCATAATATATTATAAGCTTGATACTTTATTTGAATTATATTAATAATTTTGTAATATAAGTAAGAAATAATTACAATGTCTTTTTTAAATTATATTTTTTAAATATAGTTAAAAAAAATAGAAATTAAATAATACCATCTATATAATAAATCATACATAGATTATATAATGACATATTCTAATTAATTTATTAATTTTTTTTAATTCTTTGTTAGATGTATTACTTTTGCATTTATAATGGGATAGGAGATTTAAATTGAAAATTATTTAATTATTTAAATAGAAAAATTGTAATAAATGTCATTTCATGTTTAGTATTGATTTCAATATTAATAAAATAATAAATAAATGTTCTTATAATTTCAAGAATATTTGGAAGGATTTTTCTTATAAAATTAATAAAAGATGGATAAATTATAAAATATTTATGTGATGAAAAATATTAGTAAATGAGAACTTTAACATTTAGGTTTATATTTGATATTGTAGAACACTATATTGTTCTCTATGTTTTGATTCAAAACATTTGAAATTTCAAGTTTATGTGATGTTTTCTTTTTTATTCTTAGGTGCTTAGATCCAATTGAAGATAGAGAAATGAGATGTTTGTTTTATATTCTCTCTGTATAAACCTTTATGGTTGGACATGTTAAAATCACATGTTTTTTTTCTTTGTGACTCTATTTCTATCAACTTATGATTTAGAACTCGTGCGTTTTTACCTTTAATTGATTTATGACTAAAACCCTATAGCAACTTAGACATGACCTAAAGCATATTGATGTGTTAACCACTAGTAAAAAATTATACAACGTAACCACCCCTCCCACATTTACCCAATTTCACCGCGCCCTGGGTTAAACATGAGCTTAGGGATACTATGACATGACTCAACCTCCTATTTATAGTTAAGGAAGTGGAATCAACAGAGTGGAACCTTACTGACCTTCCTCAAGAGCTACCAGACACTAATGAGCTAATCAAACACTCCTAGTGCCTAAATCCTAAGCTAAAATGACTTTCTTCTCACCTAGGCTCCCAACTGCATGCATGACAAGGCCTCCATGCAGTTGAGGGCCTCCAACCGCATGCATAAGCTTAACAGGTTGCAGTTATTACCCAAATGCTTCAGTTCATATGGTGTGGTCCCAAATTTTGAGCCTAAATTCCAAGTTAGCCTCCACACCACAGCCCAGAACTCACTGAAACTTTCAAGAATGATAAACAACATCAAGAAAATTCCATCCATACCAAACTTGATCAAAAACTTGACCTAAACATGCCTAACCATGATAGTAATTTCGTCAAACATATTGAGAACATGTAATCTACTGGTCATGAAAGCATTTCTAAACATAGGGGTCTCATACTTATCTAAGAATCGTAATGAAGGTCTAATGCCCTCTCATAATAGTTGCAATAACAGTTATTAGATCATGCATTCAATAACCATTCATCAACTAATCAAAACACGTCAATAGCCATAGTTAGAACCTGTTATGAAACCATGCTTATAACCAACATATAACTAGAATAATATCCATGATATAACAACCATCAAGCCACAAAATATCAAGTAAAAATACTCATGAAAAACAATGGGAAAAGAGATATTATTAACATTTGCAAAAGCCAACCAAGTCAGGGACTTCCACATACCACCCAACCATAGATTTCGTTGTACCAAATATTTCTTTCAACCAATAACCCCATCTGTCATGTTCCAAGCATGAATATGGGACTCAAAACAAAACAAACAGGGCTTCCCAGAGGTTAAACTACCTCCACCCTCAGGCTTTATCGCAATCCCACAAAAAACGGTTAAGGGACCACTAGGCCCAAAACAAGCACATAAACAACAAGGACTTCCCAGAGATTAGGCCACCTCCACCATCAGGCTTTACCACAATCCCGCCAAAACTGGTCAAGGGATTACTAGGTCCAAAACAAGCTTGGATGCCTTAGAATTTCTTCACCAATACCTTAAGGAATTTGACTGTCTCCACCCTTAGGATTTACCACAATCCTTCCAAAACCGATCAAGGGATTCCTAGGCCCTATGGGAATTTTCCTAAGACCACTTAACCCTATTCCAAAACATCTGGAAATTCAAATCTCAACTGAATGAAAGAACCCTATCACACCATGGTTATTTGGAAATGGAAAGGCTAGGCTGAAACCACTGTCACACCTGGAAAAACCCATGCCACAAACAACAAGAGATCCAAATACATACATTCATGTACCAGGCATTCACAAACCAGCTAGGAAATCAGACATGCAACCTGTTACTTGAAAGTATTCCTCATGAAGCTGCTTAATGTAACTTTTCCTTACTTGTCAGTTTCTTTCCTTTTCCTTCCTTTGCCTTCCTTTGCTTTCTCCTCTTAGTGATCTTCTCTCTCTGAGACTAATTCTAAATCCAAACTAACAAAAGACTGTGAAATGATCCTCATATTCCTTTTTATTATTGAGGCCTCTATTTTCTTCATTTTCCTTTATTTTTCCTTCAATTGTTCTTTCATGCAAAGTTTTGACCTTTCATCTCCCTTTTCTCCTATTTTCATAAATAAATGCCAATTAATGCCTCTTTTCCTTTGTCAATTCCTTTGTCATTTTCCTTAGCCATAATAAACCAAAATGAACACCCACTAGGATGTTTTTCACAACATTTAACTTGGACTATGTGTCTCATGAGCTTGGCCTTATTTGGCCTTTTTTAACTTTATTACATGAACTCTAACCCGAGGTTGTTACAAACCCCTCCCCCTTAGGGTGATCCAAATTGTATCATTATATTGTTTATCATCCATCCCAATGCATTTGGAGTGGAAAAAGTGGAAGAATCAGCTCACAGGACCATTTTTACCAGTGGGACCCAGATTGGTGAAACGGGGTCTGAAACCTTTTGGGAGCATTCTGAGGCATCAAACAACATTTTTTGGGGGTAAAAAATTGTTGCATAAGTGCCACATATTTTGATGCTATTTTACACATATAAATCTTTCCAACGACACAAGAATCACATCAATCGGAGTCTGTATGAGAAATTTATGCCACTCAAAAGTTGACCTTCCTATTTTCACACCTATAGTTTGGAAGGATACTGTGTCAGCCCCCATTATTCATGGAAAAGGGGCTAGCTACATGTTTTTTATGTAGAAGACTCTATAAAATTTTATTTTGTAACTCTAGTTAAGAGTTGATATAATCAAACTTAACCACTAGTAGGTTATCGAGTTATGTTATAACCAGGCTACTACGAGGAAGATGCATTCCATTTTTTCGAGAGCATTTGTTCCATAGATGAGAAAAGATAGCTAGGAGAGATAGGAGATAGAGCACACATAGAAGATTTGTGCACTGTAGTAGCCCACAGGCCACATATATTACTTCTTTGTATTTGCAGCCATATTTCCAGACAAAGAAAGAGAGCAAAGCAACCTCACCTTCCAGCTGGGTTTTCTCCGGAAAGGGTCTCCCAAAGAGAATATATTATGCCTTACTTGTGTGTGACCTTATTTTTTCGTTATCTTCTTTTCTGCATAATTTACTTTTACATGCATGCACTAATTACAACGAGATCTACAGATCTAGAAATTAAATAAAATTGTATTAGTGTAGAATCTCATATTTTTAATATAATATTATCAGATATGTTGTGACGAACTATCCAATGGATATCCTCGACAGTTTATGGATCATGGGGGAACATCGACCTTAGTGTTCTATGACACCTATGACTAGCAAGACCGTTGAAAATAAAAACATGCTTCCCATGGAGCTTTATAACTTAGCTCATTGTAGTATTTACAATGACATCGTGCTAAAAAATGGCATTCATATCGTTTACTGGAGCTTTATAACACAACTCATTACGATATCTACAATAAAAGCCACATATACTTATGCACATTTGCCTCAACCAGCAAATAACTATATTGTTTATGGAGCTTTATAAACCCGCTCAATACAATATTTACAATAATATACACATATACATATGCACATTTTCTCTAACCAGCAAATAAAAGGATATTGTTCCTACATTAGTCGACAAGGGAATCCAGAAGCTCACACCTCCACCCTCAAATTAGTATTAGGATTCACCTCCTTCCTAGGAAGTCCAGAATCCACTGCAAAATTCAACCTACATTCAATGTCCAACACTACGATCCTTGCGCTACTTGTTCTCTATGTGAATAAATACTGACTCATTGTTCAAAACAAATCCATTCCCCAACCTTTCCTTCTCTACTACACAGTCCCTTGGGCAATCTGGTCACTCCCTTTCATGCAGTCACTCACCTTCCAAGTTCTCCAGTATTCCCTTTCCTAGACAATCCATCCCTTGGCAACGTTTCCTAGAATCAGAAGGTCCAAAAATCAAGGCATATCCCTTCCTCAAATCCATCATATCGATCATAGCATGCTCATGGAAATCAATGGACACTATTGGGTACCAGTGTCCCACAATATCCCTACTCTTGAATGCTTACTAACATACTACTGCCTATTCCAATTCCTTTGTTGTTGTTGCTAATCCTTGCAGTTAGTTTCAACCACCCAAATCGGGCATTTCCTTGCCTTCGTGTACCAAGCACATAATTTCCATTAAACTAAAAAGGAATTGAAATAAATTCAAATCATACCTAATTGGTGGCCTGTCACTAAGGTACATTTTCAATTCTTTTTACTTCCTGTCACAACAAGTCAAACTAGCGCTTCAACAAAATCATCATGTATAAACGTATCACATCCTGTTAGCTCAAAACACAACCATCATAAATCAGAATGATAGATCACATGTAACCACCATAAATCATAATCATAGATCACATGTAACCACCATAAATTAGAATCATATGCATAATAAAAAACTGAAATAAAATACCAATACTTATCTTTCAAATGATTATTTTCTTTAGCCTTTGTTCTTTCTCCTTTTCTTACACACGTTGAATCAGTTTCCAAACCTGCCAAGCACCCAGTGCCTTCTCTTCTCTTTGACCACGTATACACACTAGTTTGGTTTGCCAAACTTGAAAAGAACCCAATGTCTTCTCTTCTCTTTAACCACGTATACACACTGGTTTGGTTTTCCAAACCCAGCTAGCACCCAATGTCTTATCTTCTCTTCAAGAAACAATGGAATCCAGAGAATAAAATACATCCTCCCTCAATATTAGAAACAAGGGAATCCAAATACTAAACTTCCTCAACCCTAAATATAAACAATAAGGGCATCCAGAGATTAAACTACCTCAACCCTCAATATCAATGACAAGGGCATCTAGAGACTAATCCTCCTCAATGCTCAATATAAACAACAAGGGCATCTAAAGACTAAACTGCCTCAACCTTCAATATCAACAACAAGGGCATCTAGAGACTAAACTGCCTCAACCCTCAATATGAACAATAAGGGTCGAGACAATTTGATACCTGCATGTCCCATCACGTTGTACAACACATATACATACACATTGTGCAACACATCACATACACCTACACCTATACCTGGTGTACAACACAATACATGTGCGTACACATCATTCAATACAATGAACACACATATTGCAACACAACAACTACACAATACACATAACACAGTACCACATATACACAACACAACATGTATGACAAGCACACAATACCATATGTACATAGCACTACCTGCACAACATGTACACAACACCACATGTACATAGCACTACCTGCATAACGTGTACATAACACCACATGTACACCACACCACCTGCACAATGTGTACACAACCCCACATGTACACAACATCACCTACACAACTATACACATGACCACATGTACATAACACCACATGCACGACGTGTACACAACACCACCTACATAAAACACCACATGTAAAACATGTACACAACACCACATGCACACAAAGCCACATGTACAATTATGCACACAACACCACATGTACATAACACCACATGTAAAACATGCACACAACACATGTACATAGCACCACATATACAACATGTACACAACACCATATGTACACAACAGCGCATGTACAACATGCACACAACACCATATGTACGCAACACTGCATATACAACATGTACACAACACCACATATGCAACATGTACACAATACCAGTACTGCACATTCAGAGACCACATCGTGTCTACCAATCATCCTTTCTTCTTGTGTCTTTCCACTATCCATTCCTATCCCAGCATGTCGCATATTGCACTTCTTTCATTCTGATGATGTATCCCTTAGTATAACTTGTCCATAGCATAAATATAGGCATAGCATAAGCACATAATATAAATTCTTAAACGATACTAACCTCATAGACATGTCAAGGATACTCTTCCCACTTGATTCCTCATAAACTAGGAACCTCTTCATGTCATTCACCTACATAAGAAATCATCCCTCCAAAAGCATGATCCATGACGATCTTGTTAGACAATGACATACATACATACATATATACATATAAACATTAGCATAAAACAATTATGATCCCTAATGACCTTGTAAGTTAACGACATACATACAATCAATATATATATATATAAGCATTAAACAATCATGATCCTTGACGACCTTGTTAGACAATGGCATACATACATACATAGAAATCAATATAATCATGATCACAACATAATTACCATATATCAGTTCAATGTTAAGAGAACTCCCTTTATCCATACACAACATGCACAACATTGAGAAGAACAGTTCCCACCATAGCCAAGGCCTCTGGCACCTCAAATCCATTTACTTTACTTCTTCCTATTACCTTTCTCGTAACTATCTTGCCACTGTCCATTCACCCCAATGGGCCCAACCAATTCAGCCCACTGTCAAATCCTTTCCTTTAGGTGCCTTTATACATGCATTAGGATTCATACGAGTCTTACATTACCTGTTGAGTTTCATTCATCTCTCCTCGATCTCCATTAACTTTCCTCTTCCCTAATCAATTCCCAAGACCCTCAAAACATAAAAGGCAAGAAAAAGAAACAAATAAGAAGAAAACCATGAAAAACCAATAGCAATAGGACACCACAAACAAAGTGGCATGGCCATGCACCAGACATGAACAAAATTGCAAATCAACCACAAACAAATCACTAGACACTGAAAGCATAAGACTAGCAACAAACACCATGAATCAACCCCTTAGGTTCCCAATGCTTCCAAGGGAAATCTCAACCAAAGCCTTCTTCAATATTTCATGGCAATCTCTTTTTCCATGCAATTCTCCATCATACTGTCATAAATACATAATTTCTAATGAATAAATAAATATAACATACCAGTTACTTTGCCTTGTTGTGCCATGAACACTTCCTTGTAACTGAACATGTACATATATCATCTCTCAAGGGACACCAATTCCTTGACGAATCCACCATAACTTGAAACCAATCTATACCTATCAAATACATGTTCATGAAATAGCACACATCCACATAATGTCAGACAAAATCAAGGCTAAGAAGACTTCTTGTATTCATGCAAAGCACTCATTCATTTGGAATTGTGGTTTCGAAACTGAATGCTTGTATGAAGGACATAGGAGCAGCTCCTAGGAGGACACATTTTCTTTTACTAATATTGACTCTTGTACAAGTTTTGGTGTTGATAAATTAGGGAGCTGGTGTTAATAAATCAAAGAGATGGTGCCTCCTTTCAGTTGGTGCTAATAAACCAATTATTTGGTGCTTCCTTTCAATTGGCGTTGATAAATTTGATTGTACTCTTTATATATTAAGAAAAGAATTTTGTGATTTTCTCTCGCTTTGTGCTTCCACATAAAAATCCCCGTGCTTCACAAATTTATGTGCTTTGTTTTATATTTGTCATGTATTTACAAGTTTTTGAAGTTAAAAATTGTTAATATTGATTCACACCCCCCACTATTGATGAATATTCCAACATTAGCTCCTTCCTTTTAAGACCACTGGTCCTACCATTAATAACTTGTCAATTGAGTTTGTGTTATGATGCATTTTTATAACTAATTGAGGATTAAATCTAAATTGGAACCTTGGATTAGATGGTAATTTCAACTTCTCTTATAGTCTTCCTCATCAAAAGACAAACTGTGATATATGGCAAAGCAAGAATCGATAACACTAAGATGAAGTATGTATGGTATTGATATGATATCAATGTACGATGATGGTAAATAATCACATAAAAAATGGCTATGAAGTATTCTCCTTTGGGCATCAAGTTATTTATCATATTAAAAATATTTTGAAATTTATTCAAATGTCAAAATGCATGTATAAATTTAAATGACTTTTTTTAACATAGGATAATGTTAAATCTAGTTTATTCCAGTTTTAAGTAGTGTGGAATTTATGAGCATGCCAAAATTTATGCATCCTTGTATGATTATGCTTAGCAAATGATAAGCACATAGGCACACCATAGGATATGCTTAATTGCAGGTTATGGTTTGCATCATGTGTGAGGCCCATAGTTTATGGTATATATTGTACATGAGACATGACCATATATTGTGATGTCTATTGTATGTGAGACAAGAATGCATGCCATGATATGTGTTATACATGATGTGAGATAATATGTTATGATGTGTATTGCATATGATACAAAATTTTGTTCGTGCATATGACATTTAGGTATCAAATATACATTGGTATCTTGAGCCCCTCAATGAACAAGTTTTACACACACTATGGCCAAAACATCCTATGACCAAGATTTTGATAATCGAATTTTAACACTGCATAAGAGTGTCTCTTTCTTCAATATGACATGTAATGCAATCAATAATTATGAACTTGCCACTTACATAGCTTTTCTACATTTATCTTCTTAAAGTCCATTATGATTTCACAACACACACAACCTATAATAAGGCCATTGATTCTAAAACTAAATAGAAGTATCTCTATCATTTAAATATGAAATGGAATACAAACACTAATCGTTGATATACATCTGACAAATCTTCTATACTTTTATGCTTGTAGAGTGTATTGTGATTTTAGAACACATGCAAGTAACAATAACATTTAAAGGGAAAAAAATAATTTTATGTTGAAAGATATAATTTTATACAACTTTTCAATAATGAAAAATTGCAAAAACTAATTGTATTTCAATTAAAATGGTAAACTAAGTATACCCTTAATTAAAAGTGTTAAGTGAAATCTTGATTTTTTAATTTTTACCATGTTCAACTTCTGAGATATGTTTGAATTCCTTGGAAGTCTTATATGGGGTTTAAGTTTTATCAATTCATATATACATTATGGTTTAGTGGTAGGGATGAGGCTTAGCCATAGATACAACTTAGGTTTAAACCTCAACAAGAGTAGAGCCATGTGTGTGGTTTCCTCACATAAAAGGAAATTCACAAATCTCTAATAATCCAAATAGGTATGCCGACATTAATCATGTGTTTTATTATAATTTTATCAAAAAAATCCAATCCAAAAATTTATAATCAATTCTCAACAAATAAAGTATCCTTGGAAATGTGTGAAAGAAGATGTTTGACCTCCTTAAATTGGTTTTCTTAGAAAAAAAAAGAAGAAGAAGAAAGAAAGAAAGAAATTGGTCACATATCTTTAACAATCCAAATTGATAAAAGCTTAACCCAAACACTCATAATCAATCCTTCGCAAATAAAATATACTTAGAAAAATTTGGCCTTTAAAAGTGGTTTTTTCGCACAAAATAAATGAAAATGTTATCTTTACTATTTATGGGAAAAATCTTATAAGGATTTGAAGGCCCGCAATCCTCCTTTCCCATCCTTTCAAATAATTTTGTATTGTTATTTGTTTATGTCATACCATTCAATAACTAAATATCTTAAATTTAATGAGTAAAAAACATGAATATAAAATTTGGAAATAATATTGAATTTTTTGAAGTTTTGGTTTTAACCTAATCATATTCAGGGAGCAATATTGATGAGTGTGTTCATCGTTGTTTTGATGTGATTATCTATTTACATGTTAATGGTTTAATATTTAGTTGAATTTACTCGATAATATAATTATTGGACATTAAACATTATTTTATTTATAACCTATAACCTTAAGATTAAAGGAAATACTCTCTACCATATCCTCTTGATTGAAGCTAGCATTTCCCAGTTGAAAGAATGTCTATGTTTAAGTATCTAATGTATAAGAAGAAGCTTTACAACATGGAAGACAAGAAGTTCCCCAAAATTTCTTCTAACTCTAGCCAAAAACCCCACCTCTGGCTCAAGAGAGGTTGGCATAAGGATGTCCAGTCTTGGTTCCACATTGGGGGATAAAGGAGGGGATCATCTTAGAGAATAAAGATAATATTAAAAGTACTATTACATCCAAATTGAGGGATAAGTTGTGGGATAATAAGGAGTTTGAGGGAAAAATGAAGCAATTGTATTATAAGGTTGTGATTAACCCCATTATTGCTAATCAGAATTATCTTTCTCTCTTGACTAGTGCTATGATTAAAATGAACATTGTGAAGATAAAAACTAATTTTTATGAACTTCGAAGCGAAACCAGGTGTTAGTCTATTCCCTAAACACTTTGGGACGAAAGAGTTGTCACCTTGTGATACTAAGAGGGTTGAATATGAAAAATAGTCTCTCTTGGATTACCCGCCTCTTACTTACACACATTCTTATTTCCAAAACATTTGCCACACTACCAACCTTCTTGACTTGTTAAGTCAACAAAACTATAGTGGTCTAGGAACGCTTCTCTCTTCTTTTTTATCATAGAAATAAATTATTAAAAGTCTCAATTAATCTCTTTCTTAAAGTCTCATAAATAATATTGGTCTCAGTGAATATTAATCATTATCATCATCACTTTTTTCAAAAAAAAAAAATAATTAATTATTCAAATTTAATATTAAAATAATTATTAAATTAATATTTAAAAAAATACTTAAAAAATGATTACTTAGTCTCCCATAAAAAAAACCGCCAATTACCTTTCAGAAGAAAAAACACTTTTAAGCGAATAAAAATGATTGTAAAATCATACCCTAAAACCTAATCATATTAACCTATCAACCCTCCAATATAAAAAAAACAGGATAGCAACTACTTATATTGTCATATATAAAACATTAAGACAAAAAAACCAAATGAATAAATTTATTTAAAAAAAACATTATATGGGCTAAAACTAACCATAAAACACTAAACATAGAACAAGACACAGCATATTAGAATTTTTTCAAAATGCATAATTGCAGGTAAATACAACACTTACAAAAGCCACATCATAGGTGTCACATCAAAATATTTGTTAAAACATTAATTTTCATTATTATGTCAATCCATGCCACTTGTTCTTCATAATATGAAAAGAGAAGGTTCGTGGAAAGCGCCCAAAGGAATCCACACTTTTCAAATATGTGACCTCTACTCCATCCGTAATGCGTGGTCGATGTCGGGATTCGGCTGTAAGATGCTTCAAAGCAAGACAAAATTATGACACGTCCAACCATGCCAATGGTCATCCATGATATCTTGCCTGTAAGAAGAAAAAGGTTCGTTCAGACCAACCATAGGGAATTTGTGCTGAGATGAAAAGGTTGATTTTTCAAATTTTCCAGTCTCAAATTTCTAAGATTCTAAGATGAGAAGATGTTTGGCCTCTTAAAGTTAGTTTCTTTTATTTTAGTTTTTTTCCCTAAAAGAGATTTCATATATTTTACATATTGTCAAAATCTGATAAATAAATTATTAATACAAATAATTCATCTTAGTATATTATCAACAAAATCTAATTCAATAAATTTATATTTAATTTTATGTTCAAATCGAATGTTTAGAAAAGAGGTTTCACTTGTAAAATTATTATTTTTTATAAAAGAAAATTCACACATTTTTAACAAATTTTAACTATTTAATTTTTTATACACAGTGGGAAAATCTATTATAACTTAGTGGCCAAACCAATAATGAAGACAACTAATCACTTGCTATTATCTATGTAGGCTAATTCATCATTGTTATTCAATAAAAACCATGCCACTTGGAATTACGGGTTAAGAGAGAGTATGCCACTACTACCAAATGTCTTTGAGTCTAAGGCTGTGAACTTGTCGAAAAGGAAAACAAGCTCTTAATTAAACAAAAATAGTTAATAGTTTTAGAGCATACTCCAACCCATATAACTATCTAAATTAATAAATAGGCATTAATTAAATATTTAATTTTTCATTATTACTAAAAGAACAAAAAACTTAACAAAAAAATCTATAATCTTTAACAAGATAAATTATATTTAAAAAATGTAATTAATTTCCCAAACAATTATTTAAACCGTATTAAATTAATGAAACTTATTTTATTTAGTTTATAAGAATCACCTATGATCAAAAATTTGGGAGGCAATGTACCTACAACTTTTTCCCATCCTCCCCCTTTTTTTCCAAATAACTTGTATTTTTATTAGTGTAGTGGTTAAACATTTAATTAAATATTTAATTTTTCATTATTATTAAAAGAACAAAAATAAAAACAAAAACTTACAAAAATTTATAATCTTTAATCAATAAATTATATTTAAAAAATAACTAATTTTGAAAACAATTATTTACGCCTATTAAATGAAAAACTTTATTTTTATTATTTCTAAAAAGATCACCTGTGATCAAAATTTGGAGGCAACCTACTCTTTTCCCATCATTCAAATAATTTTGTATTTTATTGTTGTACATTAAAATAATGAAATATCTTAGTTAGAGGATTAAAAGTGTTTGAAAATGATATGCTGAATTTATTTGAATTATTTAAATTTAATAATTTGTATTATTATTTGATTATGCTTTTTATTTAAAGAAAAATATTTTAAGTATAATAAAGAAATTTGGACATTAAAAATTTGAAAATAATATGATTTAACTTAATCATTTAAAAGGATTATTGCCTGGCTATCGGGAGATCACAGGGTCGAATCCACCCGAAGCCCTTGGGGTTAGGTCTTGCAGTAGGCCGAGGGGCGATTTAGCCTAGCTATCGCCCAGATTTTTCCGTGGATGTAGCGATCACTCACTGACCAGGGTGCTCCTGAACCACATGCAAAAAAAAAGAAGGATTATTGATTCAATAGCAAATAGGTATATCTTAATTTAATTTTAAGTTGTAACTATCTATTTACATGTTAGTGATTTAATACTTAAGTTAAATTTAAATAATAATACAATTATTAGAATATAAACATTACTTTATCTTTCAAATATATTAGATGGAAGAAATAATTATTAAAAAAAGTTATAAAATTTGAAATGATTCATTAGAGATTTATAAAAAAAAATACATTAATGATTTATAAGAGATAAACCTTTAATTTTTACCAAATATATTAATATTAAATTTTTAACATATTTATGTTCAGTGTGCAAAATAGTTTTATACTTTTCCTATCAATGAAAATAAAAAATTAAGACTAAATAAAAAAAATTACATTTTAAACATTTATTTTTAAATAAATTTAACATTTTTAGACATTTATTTTTAAATAAATTTAACATTAAAAAAATTAAACATTTATTTATTAAAACATTATATTTTAAATTTCAAATAAATACAAGCCACATAAATAAGAAATTAATATTTTTTGAATTAAAGTCTTTAAAATTACCAAAAACATGTAACTCTCATCCTACAAATAAGTGTCACATCAAAATACTTAATAAAACATTATTGCTCATCTTTATGTGAATCGATGGTACTTGTTCTCCATTATACGACAAGAAAAGGCTTATGCGACCAAAGGACTTCTCTTTTGAAAAATGTGATGTCTACTCACTCTGTTACGAATCCACTAAAAGTGGTCGGTGCCCTAAACCTAATTGGTGGTAATGGTGAGATTACAATTTTTTTAAAATGAAATTTCGAACCACTTCCCTTCTCATTTTCCTTCCACTTTCTCAGAATAATCGACTTATAACACACATAAAATATTTTTTAATTTATTGAGAACAACACTTTAATTTATTGAGAACAACACTTTAAGTGTAAATTATGACGCGCCTTTATAGTGTGTCATCCATGATCTTGACGACAAGAAGAAAAAGTTTCGTCCACACCAAACCATAGGGCATGGGTCCACAATGCAAAAATTGCTAGGCTCTTGTCACTTTCGGCATTCACATAATGTAATATTCTCTTTTTTATATAGTTAAAATAGACAAAATTTGCCTATGGTATTTATTGTGGTATTTTCCCATTGTATCAGTTCATGGTATTTGTCTTTGAGGTAAAATAATAAAATAAAGTTTCTAGAGAGCCCATCAGGCGTATAAAAGGGGATAGGAGCTAGGAATTTGGATCATCTTGAGTTATCTATCTATTTTTTCTTTGTTGAGAACTTCGTGAGCCCAGTTCTAATTTGATCCCATGGACGAAAACCCCGTGGGTGTAATGTGTGTGGTAGATCTATCTAAGGTCCACGATTGTGCTTCAATTTTTTTTTGTTTTCTCTTTTAATGAGCAGTTGTGCATGCCATTGCAAGGGTTCCGATATTCTTATATGGACATGTACTATTTTCTTCAATTAATAATATAAATAAGGCTGCATTTCTAGATCTTGTTGTATTCAGTGCTTTGATTGCAAGGAATTCTAACTAGAACACTAAAGTGTAATTGATCTGTTAAAATTTTTAAGATTTGTGATCTTATAGTGGTATCAGATTTATGCCTTCCATACAACTGAATTTCATGGTCAATTGTTCATCCTTTGTGTGCACCATCAAAAGGCTAGCATAATTTGCAGAACAACTACATATACACCATAGGGCCAAGCAAAGGCATTATAGTTGAATTAAGCTGGAGATTGTGAGTTATGTGGCAAAAATCTCATATCTCGCAGAGCTGTAGAGAAGTCGGGGGCACAATCTATCATCGACTGATCACAAAGGGTATTCGTAGAACCACGCGGTCATTAGCCAATATGTCGCATCACTATAAGAACCTGGGTGCATCACTGAATGGAACCGGGCTTGGTTGTCCACCCGTCATTTAGGTAGTTTTTCAGAGCGAAAAAAGCATGATTATATTAAATAAGATATATAATGAATAGATACATTGACAGAAAGTTCTTCATAAGGCATATTTGTAGCAGAAAGATAGGATTTCCAAGATTATAGCCAGTCCATTAAGCTGTCAAAAGTTGCGAGATAAAAGATTATACATCGCTGATAGAGGAGAAGAATAGGAGAATAAGGTTCTCTCAGAGGAGAACAACAATATTCAGAAACTATTCAAAGGATGCTAAATATACTTCAACCATACTTTAAACAGAATGTTTGGTAGGAAGAAAGAGTCAGAAGACCAAAAAGACAATACATACTTGATACAAAAAGATTTGAAATTAAGTACCGGGTAAGGAAAATTCCTGGATATAGAAGATTTCCTCGTCAGATTTTACCTTCATGTTCCAGATACCTGGTTCCGATAGGAGACTCTCCTTTGATAAGATGTCTGCTTGCTGGTTCTGTGATCTGTAAATGTGCTGGATGGAGCATCCTTCCATCTTCCTCCAAAGGAACCTGATTTTGTCCATCCAGTCTGCAAGGAGAGGATTGCTGATATGGCTCTTTCCTGCTACAAAATCAACCATGACTTTTGAATCTCCAAAAATTGACACAGACTGAATGTTAAAGAAAAGCCAAAAGGATAAAAGGCCCACGAGAGCTATCGCCTCATCTTTGCAATTAGAGCCCTTTCCCCCTTTCCAGGCAATGAGATATTGAACATTTTCATTCATGATGATGTGAACGCCATAACCACAAGAGCCATTTTGGGCAGCACCGTCGAAATACGCTCTTGGGAGCATAGAGTGATTTTGTGCTTGCTCCTTATGATTAAACGTTTTCTGCTTGTGTGTCTTTTCTGGTAAGGAGTCATAGAGAGATATAATACTTTGTAGAGTTTCCATGAAAGGCTCTTTACTGTCTCTGAAGATAATTTTGTTTCTCCATTTCCATATGCACCATAGAGTGATGATAATTATAAGCCTCTAGGACTCCTTTTGCCCGTTCCACCAAAGGAAAGCTTCTTTAGTAGAAGCATGAGAGATATGAGGAAATCCATAAAGATTTGCCAGAGCTTTCCATAATTGTTGAGTTTTTTGGCAATTGAAAAACATGTGGTAATTAATTTCTTCAACGGACTTGCATATTAAACAGAGACTCAGTCCGTGCCAACACCTCTTTTTCAAATTTTCCCATGATAAGTTTTTACTGTGGAAAACAAGCCAGGAGAATAAAATTGGCTTGGAAGGACAACCCGATTTCCAAAAGGCTGTTTGGAAAATCGGGCTGCGAAGAGAAATCTTTAACCCTATCAAATTTTGATAGATGTCCTTTACACGAACCAGGGAGCTTCCTTTTGAATATTTCCAAATAAGAACATCAGCTTCCCAAGAGTGATATATGCCACAGTTTCTCAATGAAATTCTGAGTTTCTTCCATTGTCGCGCTAAGAAATCTGACATCCCCATACTGTCAGCCTCTTTCCAAAGAGGGAAAGGGCCCTGCCATTCTGCAATCAACTTCTCCCAAGTGAAAAAACCTTTTCTATGGAAAAAATTTAGGAGAGACTCTGGCAGAATGATTTCCTCCTGTCCGCTCAGGAAAGAATCTATTCCAATGAGAATCATGCTACTAGATTGAAAACTCCAAGCTAAATTCTTTAAGAAATACTTCTCTATGTTGCGAAAACTCAGCCATATTGCTGACCCATAATTGGATCCAATCCTTCCCAACCTGTATTAATAGGATATATCCTTTCTTCCCATATATTTTTTTTTATTGTGTTTCTCCAGGGACCCTCTCCATAGTTATTTGCATAGTAGTGCCTTTCCAAAAGTCCACAGGTCCAATAGGCCCCATCCACCTAAATTCTTCGGCAAAGAGATATCAGATAATTTAGATAGGTGAAATTTTATTTTTTCTGATTGGCCGCCCCATATAAAGTTTGCAGTTAACTTATTCATCTTCTTGATGATACTTGTAGGAAGAGAAAATAAATGGGCCCAGTATACAGCTAGTTGTGTTAGAACTGACTGAGTTAAAACAACTCTTCCTGCCATTGATAGGCATTTATATTTCCATACTGAAATCTTCTTATAGTACCAATCTATTAACCATTGCCAGTCCATTTTAGAGTAACCCTTTGCTTTTAACTGGAAACCTAAATATTTTATTCCATGCTTAATGGAACACGCCTCTATCTCGAACAGTGAAGATAACCATTCTACTAATTCCAAGCTGACATCATTATGGAAGAAAGCTTACTTGTATTCATTAATTTGCAGCCCTGTGGCCTTTTGAAAACATTTTAGGATGTCATATAAGCATTTCCAGGTGAGTCTGCATAACATTCCAAATATAAGGATATCATCCAAAAATAAATTATGGGAGATATAATTGTTTCTGCAGATCTTCAGTGGTCGGCACCTGTTTTCACTAACTGCCTCGTTTATGTGGAGGCTAAGAGAATTCATTGCCAAGATGAACAATAGGGGAGATAGTGGGCAGCCTTGATGCAACCCTCTTGCAGCTAGAAAATAAGAGGATGGATCCCATTTATAATGATTGCATAGTTCACCTTCTCAACACATGCCATGATCCCGTTTATCATATTGGCTCTCAATCCAATCTTTGCAAGTAAGCATCTGATGAAGCCCCAATCTAGGAAATTGTATGCCTTTCGGAGATCAATTTTGAGAATGACTGCTTCACATTTTTTAGTATGCGGAAAACAAGCTTTCTTGTGTGTTTGCGATAGCATCCAAAATATTTCTTCCTTTTAAAAAACCATACTGATCCTTTGTTAAAAAACTTGATAAATTTACCTTGATTCTTTCAGCAATAATTTTCGAGATGATTTTGAATGAAATGTTATAGAGGGATATGGGCCTGAAGTCTTGAAAAGATGCTGCTTCCACTTTTTTTGGGATGAGGGAAATTTGAGTGGAGGAAATTATTTGGTGTATGCTACCTGATATTTTGGAACCTTCTACCATCCTTAGCAAATCGTGTTTTACAAGATAAAAAAAATGGATGAAGAATTCGATCGTCGAGCGATCTGGGCCTGGGTACTTATCCCTCTTGAAAGAGTTCACTGTTTCTAATAGCTCTTCCTCTGTGATTGGCTGAAAGAGGTGCTCGTTTTGTTCATCATCAAACATTTTTGGGAATAAGTCAATGCCCCATAAAATGTCCTGTATTCTGCATTCCTCAGATCTCCTGTATTGATTTTGAAAGTGTCCCACAGCCTCATCAGAAATGTCTTGTTGAGAGTATAGATAACCGCCATTGCCATCACTTATCTTCCATATTGAGTTTTTTTCACGTCTTGAGCTTGCAAACCTGTGGAAAAATTTTGTATTCTTGTCGCCTTCCTTTAGCTAGACAACCTTGCTCTTTAATCTCCAAAATGCTTCCTCTTGCTCCAGAATTTTTTGTTTTTGTCTTTGAAGCTCCTTTATGTGGCATCTCATATTGAAAGGGAGTATATGAGTAGCTAGCTCTCCAGAAATGTTGTCCAGCTCCCTTTGAATCTCCCGAAGATTCATTCTGTTTTGAATTTTTTTTTTATATTACCATTCTTTAACAACCTTTTTCATATAAGAGAGTTTTTTCCTAAAGGTCAAAAATGGGGGCCTATTATCCGTTGATGATAACTCCTTCCAAGTTCTTATTACAACATCATTGAACTTAGATTCTTCTAACCATGACCTGTTAAATTTGAATGAATACCCTTTTCTGAAACCCTTTTCGCTCCAGCTTCGTAGAATCGCTCTATGGTCTGAAATAAACACATTTCCAATTGATGAGGATGGCATGCCTAGTCTATCTATTATGCTGACATGTAGGATGAATCTATCAAGTCTTTTGGCTATATATGCCCCTTCAATCCTTCCATTGTCCCATGTCGGAAGCATTTTGGGAGGCCTTATGTCAACAAGATTCTTGTGTAATAGTTCATATCTAATGTGATCTGCAAGAGGATCTTTTTTCCTGTTGTTTCCCCATGTTTCATCAGTGTTTAAAGTAACATTTAGATCTCCTGCAATCATCAGAAACTCAATATCAAAAATTTTTGATGCAAATTTTTTTCCCAGAATGGTATTCTGTTTTTGTGAGCATAAATGTTCAGAATGTTGATAGGGCAATATTTCCCTCTAATAGATGCCGAAATGAGAATGCCCGCAAAGCATCTGTGAGCTTTTGCTCTGATCCAATCAGGGTCCCATAAGACCGCCAGGCCCTTAGAGAGGCCATTTTCTTCCAAACCAGACATATGCCAGGTGGGGAACATTTTCCTGAAATAGGAAATAGATACATGAGTGTTATGCATGGTTTCTTGGATTAAAATGATTTTTGGTTGTTTTGAATAGAAGAGATTCTTTAGTGTCATAAATTTCTGGTCTGCCCCCAGACCCCTTATGTTCATGGATATGATGAAAGTCATTTAGGAGTCTTTTCGGCCATACTTGCTCTAAGAGGCCCTTCTTCTGACATATCAATGATAGGAACATCTATAAGGGAAAGATTGCGTACTCCTCTGCTAGCAACATCAGCCCTTCCTCTGAAATGTTTACTACCCCTGTTATTTTTCCTTCTCACCGTAATGTTTTTTGCAGAATTTGGACTTATTTGAGGACAGGATAGCTTCCCCAGCTTGTGAATAGTTAAGGGTCTTAGTTAAAGCGATTTTTTACTTAAGATATAGTCCAGGTCGCTGCCAATTGAATTTGATGGGGATGAAATGGGGGAGTTTAGTGGTGTGGCCGAAACCATAGGTTCCTTTCCTTTTTCAAATGGTTTTCTTTCCCTTCTTGGAGATGAAGAGGAAGATGGAATAAAAGTAAGATGAGATTCCACATTTGAATCTTTGTATGGCTAAGGAACCGGAGGGGGAAGAGGGATTTCTTTATCAGTAGTGAGTTCCCGGGGGGGCATACAAAAGTGATAGTCGACCTTTTTATCAGATGGGGTTGCTAACTTTCTCACAATTTCAGGCATGATACTCTGACTCTATGGGTATATTGATGGAGAAATTATATGAAGATTATCTTATGGATTAATAACTCTTTGCAGTTCGCTAGACTCTGATGAAGATAAACTTATTGTGGATGTTAACTTCATCATTCCAGGGGATAAAGACTTTATCCTATGATTATTTGACTCAGATAGGAATTTTCCATGATGCAATTGGATCAAATGAACAGGGTGCCAAGGGAAATTTTTTATTAGGTGCCCCATCCTATGGCATTCTGAACATCTGAACATCTGAAGGGGACTCCCCAGAAGTCCAATCTTGGATAAGTTTTTAAGTCCCTCCAAGATATCTTAATATGGTCAGGAAATCCTCCTTTATAAGCTTTTTATATGAGAATCTAGGCTACACGTTTGTCCTTTTCGCCCAGGCATCTGGGATCTACATAAACACATTTTCCTATAGCATTTCCTATCTCTGTTAAAGTTTCCTTCGACCACAACTCCAAGGGAAGGCCAGGGAGTTTGAACAATATTAGATTATTAGTAGGAGTATTCTTTAACAGATTGTAGCCAATGTACCACTTATAAAGTGCAAGAAAACTCCTTCCCTATACCCATGGACGGTTTTGAATGGCTTGTTGACACCTAATCCTCAGTGATTGGGGGAACTGAATGTGAATAGTCAACGAGAAGATGAACTGAACAATCACATTCATGTATATAATAGATAGCTGGCTAAATGAATAAACGCATTAGTTTTCTGGAGTTACTCCTGGCTTGACATGGTATCAGAGCACAGGTCCTAGGTTCCTTTTTTAGGAGTCCCTTGTAACTCCTCTGTCCCTTACTCTGCCATAACGCATCTGTATGCTTATGCATCTATTGGTTAATGCCTGACTTGGTTAACACCTGACAGAGAATGCTTGTCGCATGTGTTGGTAATGGTTGAATTCAGATTGCTTGCAGTCCTTCCAAATCACTTGCCCTCGTAGCGTCATGAAGGGTTTAGAGATGACAGGAGCACATAACCGCAAGGTATCTGCCAGTGAAGCGACGATAGGGTCTATCTCCTCCTAAAATCCATGCGTTCCATCACTAGTTTGTTTATTTGCATATGGTAAATAGAGAGTTTGCTCACTGTTGTCAGAGATTACAATAGGAGACTGTTGAAACCCCGTGCCATGAAATGAATTAACATGCTGAATTAGTTTTGTTTGCGTTGAAGCCCCGTGCCATCTGGAAAGGAGAGCTTCTCACCATTCCTTTTCTTACCTTGGCCATCACTTTTGTTTGCGTAAACATGAAGTGGATTTTAATGAATGGAACCGTGATATCTATGGTGCGATGAGCGATAAACCAAACCATGTATTTGTCTTTGAGCACAAGGTCTTTGAACCTTGGATGTTTTGAACCTGCTACGTGCTGCCAAGGGAAGAAACGCATCGCTTACTGTTAGTTGATTAACTTGATTGCATGGTTATTGAATACTGAACTTGAACTGAACTGAATATTGTGTATGAAGTTCCGGCCTATTTCTACAGTTTTTTTTTTAATCTCTCGGGATAGGTAAGAGCGGAGCGGAGCAGAGCTGAAGGGGCTTAAAAACTGCCTCCGATGCAAATCTCGGTGGTATCCAGAACGTAACTCGTCATCCCGAATGTAACTCGAACTTGGTAAAGCATCATATTAGTTGTAAAAGTGGGTTAACAGTAACTCGAACTCGGTAAAGCATCATATGAGTACTTAAAATATGTTACAAAACTACATTCACGCCATCCCGAATGTAACTCGAACTCGGTGGTATCAGAATTTTAAAAGAAAACGGTGGTGTTTGATATCAATTGGTGTTGCTGGTAGAAACTTCTTTTTTAAATCAGTTATGGTATGCTATGAGAATACTCAGTTTGAAAAGCTTGTGATTGAAACGCTGTACATGTTAAATGCACAGTTTCATTTATATAAACTTTGAAAACTGTAAAGAGATATATATTTAAATGGTATAGCAGCAGAAGTTTCTCATACTGAGGATAGCAACAGAAAATTTGACCATATAGCAGCAGTTTATTTTTTTTCATAAGAGATTTTTTGCCATCAGAAGTATTAGTCTATCAGAATTTTTTTTATTTTTTATATATCAGCAGAAGTAATCTTTTAATAGAATGCATTCAATCATCTCTATGATAGGGATAGTTCTCACTGGAAAGGAGAACTATCCTGACTAGTCCCGAATGGTACAACACACCCTCATCTTCAATGATTTGTGGAAAGGAGTGTGTGTCGGAGAAGGAGACAGTGACCCAGAAAAGCCTACATCAGACAAAGAGCTCGCCATCTGGGAAAACAAGAACAACAAAGCGTATGCATTAATCGCAGCATCTGTAAATAAGGAGGTGAGTTGCCACATTTCATCATATTCAACTGCCTTTGAAGCTTTACAAAAGCTGAAAGAGCTCTATGACTCACATTCTGCACTTGAAGTCGTCCAACTTATGATTAAACTTTCACTCTTCAACTGCAAAATAATGATCCTCTTGCTCTTGCATCTGAAATAAAGTCTATAATGCATGATATTAAATCCACTAAAGTTGAGCTGGATATCTCTCTTATTGCTTTTCTCAAGGCACTTTATCCTACATACTCCAATTATCTTAAGCCTTTGCAAGCAAATGGAAATCTCAAAGATATAACCTTTGACTCTCTTGTGAAAAAGTTTGCTGAAAGAGAAAACGCATTTGGAAAGAAGACAGCCCTTGAATCTTCTGAAGAGACTGTGTGCCTTTCTCATAAAGAAAAGTATCCTGCTTAAGATTCTACAAGAGGAAGAGGTGGATGAAGAGGAAGAGGAAGATATTTTAGAGGCAGGGGGGTAGACATTCTCAAGGAGAAAAGGCAGATTTACATTGTATTCGCTGCAAAAGAAATGGATCACATG